>WBZZ01005995.1:30000-198707 GCA_019918135.1 Paulinella micropora | reverse complement strand
CCTTCTCCTTCTCCGTGCCTTACTCCTTCTTCCAATATTTTCCGCGCCGCCGCTTGAAATCTTCATCAGACATCTGCTTATGTTGCTTGAGGGGTTCTCTGTCCTCCTCCAAGCCTAAGTCCTCTTCCGAGACATCATCTATGCCCGTCTTTTTCATACGTGACCGTGTCCGGCTCATCATCTTTACCGAGCTCCACCAGCATGTATGAGTCTCGCGTATTGCAAAGGAGCTTTACGGGTGTAAAAACCATCAAAGCATGTGAATGCTTGCGGTATCAATTTCAACTTGTCGAGGTCTCTGAGCTTCCGCTTGTATGCACTGCTCTGCTCACGAGTTCCCATACGACAAGCCACCACTAGCTGTTGCTTGCGAGAGGGTACCGGTATAGGATGATCAATAAGCCGGTCCCTTATTTCCTGCGCCCATATCGCCTTCTCATTATATGGCAGGATAATAGTATACGGCTTATTATTTTCGAATAAAGTCCGTAAGCATTTCTTCACTTCAGACAGTGAACGCGGCCACGTGGGCTCGTCACCCCAGAAATCAGTAATAAAACTTTTAATAGTTTCTGTTGGAGTATCCGGGATTCGCCCCGTTCTCCTTGGTACAAACTCCTCCCTTTTTTCTTCTCCTACTTTCGCATGGAAACAGTATCCGTTAGTAATATGGACATCTGTTCCTACTCCTTCCGCGAATCTCGCCAACGACGGGCTTCTTTGTGCGACACATATAATCTCCTCCTTTCGCTTCTCGATGAAGTCATCAATAGACTTTTTGTCCCAATGGCATATCGGAACTGTGACAGTGCACACTTGGGATTCCCAATTGTCGGTCCAGGATAGCTCATCCGGTCTTACGACATGGGGGTGAACGTACACCTCAAGTGCCTCATGTGCGATGGCTATCTTTTTGTGATCCGTCGCTAGACTCAGCTCATAAGCCTCATAAGAGTCAGTAGCGTTGAAGGGATCAATATCGTTCTTTTCTCCTCTTTTTACTCCATATATCACTCGCCGTGCGGCGCAATCAATCACAGCCCCCATCGTAGCCAATTGGTCCTACGATAGTAATATTGACCCGTGGTAACGGGGGACGACATAAAGGTCCATGCGGTATACTCGTGCGGATTTCAATTTAAAGGTCAGCGTGATGATTCCCGTGATGACCGTCCGGCTACCCACTCCTTCAGAGTGCCAGTCGAATTTTTCATATTTCCGTCCACCCAGTCCCGGTATCGATTTAAAAACTTCCGGCCGACAATATTAATATTCGCCATCGTATCATTACCAACTTTTAATATTGTCTTCAATGTTTCACAATAAAGTTCCGTATAACACAGAGCATCGGGCCTGTGTATATTGACTGCGAGAACAAGAACTTTACGTTCCAAATTTTGGAGTCTTGTCTCTAAGTTTTTCAACTCCTCCTTCTTCTCCTCCTGCTTCACCTCATTAACATTGTTATTATTCTGCGGTACTGATGCGTTCTATGTGAGCGACATTGTCTTGTGGTACTTGAGTACACACATTGTCTTTTTGCTCGCCACCCGCCGCGACCGTAGACATTGAGTCTGTTCGTGGTTGTTTGCTTGGCCGAGGCGATACGTCTGCCATTGGCCTCCTCGCCTCCATCGCAAGTCTCGCCTTCCTATTTGCATCAGTTATCATTGGTAACCGTGATGTATGAACGGGTATGAGACTACCTTGGGCTGCAGTCTCTGTGTACCCACATCTTTGTATTCAGATTGAGGAAGCGTTGGCCCATTCTGCACAACAGCATTAGAAAGCACTGTGACTTTAGAGTTAAACTTCACAGTCTTCTCCTTCCTCTTTTCTTCCCCCTCCAGTCATTCCACCACCTCGAAACGATTACCTTCAGTAGTATCCGGGTGGGATGACGTATCGGTCTCCGAGGCAGTGTTGTAGGCCTGAGCTCGACCGAAATTCGGGTTGGAGCTTGCCCATGAGCATCCTCGTCCTCTGGGTGGGGGGGCTGGAGCTCGAACAGCTCTCCCTCCATAAGGGGTATATCCCCGACCTCCTCTTCCTCTCTGAGGGGTTCCTTGCCACCTCGAGGCTCCTCTCCATGTTCCTCCTCCTCGTCCTCCTCCTGCTCCTCCTCCTCGTCCTCTTTGAGAGGCCTTTAAGTTCTTTTGTCTCTCCCTTTCCTCCTTCTTCTCCTTCATCCTCTTCATGTAGGTAATGATTGCCTCTCGTAACTCCTCATCATCACACATATTGGCATACCAACCTTCGTTCGCAGCGGCAATCTGAAGCATGTTGAAAAGGCCCGGTTCCTTGCCTTCCGTCCTGCTCAGAAAATTTGCCCTTGCTGTTGGGTTCTGCCTATCATGATTGAAAGAGCAGTCTCTGTTCTCCATCTGTGCCTTACACTGCAAGCCCGCGAACCACCTCCAACATGCGGTCTTCAGGTCTGGCTCTCTCTGTCTCTTCCAACCGGCAACTCTGTTTGTGTACGTGGCTTGTGCGCCAACAGGTACACCGCCTGCCTGTGCCGTATGTGCCTCCGTGAGCGAGTCCATGTTTGAGCATGCACTCATCACTTCTTGAAACAGTGCTGACGGAGCAACGCTTTGAACCGTATTTTCGAACACGTGTGTCTCGAGGAAGTTCTTGGACTTCACTGAGCTAAACGTCGAGCATTGTTGTATGAGCTGAGTAAGCTTACTCGGGTTAACTGTGTGTAACGCCGAAAAGAAATAGAGGATGATCGACTTGCGGCCATAGAATAGCCCATAGGAGGAAACTACCTCCGTAAGGGTCGCCGCCAAGCCAACAGCACTCCTCAAACTCATCGCCACTGTCTCAAAGATTTCAAATCCTATGAGAGTACCAGTGCAGAGATGCTGGTATCCATGAGATTGAAAATATGAAATGAGTGTGGCCACCGCCAGTTCACACTGAGCGTCTAGGCCTGTTGCATTGTTTCTCTTAATCTCCTCCTTCTTTCTCAAAAACTTGTACTGTGTCAGATCAAATCCCTCCGAGACTAGAGATTGGTCAAAAACAGTAACAAGGGCCTCGTATTCCTGCGTTTCGTCGCAAGGAAAAGCCTTCATGCAGGCAGTGATCTCTTTGAGCTTGCTCAAAAGCGAAGCATCAGAGTCTTTGTCTGAGCTCGTCTTGGCATATAGCATGAGACTTGCCACTCCTCCTTTCTTCCCCTTGAAGGCATTTATGATGTTCTGTCTGTCCTTCTTCTCCGTGTTTGTGACCACCACCGTAGTTGAGCCCGAGGGTGCAGGGGCTGGTGGGGCAGGAGCTGGTGGGGTCAAATATGTCGGAGGGTGTGTCTTTGCACCACTCACTTTTGCTTTCATTCTTTCCAGTCTCATCGTCTTCTCGAACTCCTCATTCTCTTTCGCCTTCTTCTCAGATATCACCAGCTTTTGAGCATGAGTGATAAAGGCCACCAATTCAGAAGCAGATCTGAGAAAATTATATTTCTCCACATATTGGTCAACACCTGCTTTATTGGCGACCGGTGGTGCGTTACTAAGTGATTTAAGGACAGAGTGATCGTTGGTAGGAATCCATCTCTTCCATGCCTCCTTGTGCAGTAACGCACCCATCAACAGTCTGATCTTGGTCAGAACTCTGTCGGTCTTCTCTAACTCATCAATCACAGGATGAGTTTCTCCTGCTGCCTTAATGCTTTTTTCCATCTCTGCCTTCCCCTCCTCAAAGGCCTTCATTTCCATTGTAAAAAAATGAAATATACCACTCGAGTTTTTCGAACCCAGGTTGGTCTTCATTTTTGTTACATCGACTGCCTCCTGACCAGTCGCGAGGAATCTGGCCGTTGCTCTTGGGTTTGTGTACTGGAGGTAACCCTCACATCGTGGGCCGTATGTACGTTCCCAAATCAGGGTTTGAGTGTACACCCCAAAGATAGCATCGAGTAATTCAAGGTGGGTGTGTGTGTCCCCAAACTTGATATGCTGTATCTTCTTTCTCTCTTCTGGATCAGAGACCAGTTTGCCGAGGAGCTGTGCTGTGTTTGATAATAGGATATAGACATCCTTTTTAGCACGACTTTTCTCTCTTCTTTGATCCTGAGGGATCCACACATAGGTATCCTTCTCTACCCCCATCTTGTTATCAAACTCTTTTTTAGTGAGGTCATAGTGATCTTGCACCCACTGTTGTTCCTCCACTGTGATCTCCTCTCCATCACTATGAATCAAGTCGATCATTTTTCGTCCTCCTCCTCCCGTGTAGGCAGGTGGTAAGGGATTACCATATGCTCCTCCTCCTCCCGTCTCTTCTTGTTCAAATCCTCCATCTTCGTCTCCTCCATATCTTCCTTCATCATCCCAGCCCTCTTCTACTCCTCCTCCTACTCCTTCATCTCCTCCTCCTCCTTCATTCAATCCTCCTCCTCCTCCTTCATTCAATCCTCTTCCTCCTCCTCCTCCTCCTGCTTCTTCTTCTTCTCTTCTTTGATCTGCCTCCGAGAATTCACTCACTTCGGCGGTCTCTGTCGACATGATGTCGTAGTAGTGATCAACAGGAGGACAGTGTCAGCTCCTATGTTTGGTTTTTGTTCGTTTGTGTTCTGTTCCTCCTTCAGTAGATTGACTAGTGAAGAGAGAAACTAATAGAGATGGTAGGATAAGATTCCCTGTCCTCTATGAAACACTGTTTGTATGTTTGTTTTTGTTTGAGAAAAATAGTCTTTGAGACTTTCTCCGATTTCTTGTTCTCCTTACTCAGATTACTTCTCCTTCTTTTCTATATTGTATCTAGTATGAGGCACTTGGACCTACACACAGATAGTAATAGAGAAGCTAGAAAAGCTCTCCTTGAGAAGTCGACAGTCGGTCGGATAGGTTCTCAGACCTACTTTTAGAAAACGATTAGAAATTTGCAAAAATACTCTGACGTATGTGTGAGATAATGCAGATAAATGCACAAACTAGAAGGGTAGAGTGTTGTGCTCCTGTCCCTATGCTTGTTTGTGTTTTGTGTGTGTTCCTTCACTCTTCTGTCCACCTCCTTCTTCTTGGTCTCTGTGTGAGAACAGCAAGAACGACAGAGAGTTTGTATCTGATGTCTCCTTGTCAGCACACAGATACTGATTGGGCTAGAGGGTACGAGACGCCTGCTTGAGACCAATCAAATTATTTGTTTTGTGAAAGAATTATGAGGGAGCTGTGTTGGAGTATTTGTTTTCGTCTGACGTCCCCGTGTGAGACAGGTAAGTGAAAATTCACTCTGTTGCCTGTGTGGCAAAGCAGAAAGAAATCACCCTAGTGATGTGGACTCCAAATGTAATGCCCCCAACGATAGCTCGTAAAAAGTCGGTAATACAACCAAACACAGTCCTCAAGAATGAGAATGATGTCTCGTTGTATTAGCTCAGTGAAGCCAAAAAGGAAAACGGCAACAGACCAGGAATAAAATGGCATCAGGTCCAATCCGGACAAATGATACTGAAAAACAAGCTGGTGCACCTGTCACCAGGAAAAGGTATTTTTTACCGGCTATCCGGGGGGTGATGCCTACACGCCACCAAAATCAACCGCCAAAAAATCCTCGTGTTTTCGTCACTGTCCCAAATTCTCCCAAGGGAAAAAGTGAAGATGGAGGAGCTTTCCAACATTTTTGGAGAGGCGAAGTTGGAGGCAGACCCAGCTGCCCCTGCCCCAGTCCAGCCCGACCCTGCCCCCGTCCAGCCCGACCCTGCCCCCGTCCAGCCTGACCCTGCCCCAGTCCAGCCCGACCCTGCCCCCGTCCAGCCTGACCCTGCCCCCGTCCAGCCTGATCCTGCCCCCGTCCAGCCTGACCTTGCCCCCATCCAGCCCGCCCCTGACTTACTCGAAGATGAGATTCCTGATGGGTGGAGAAAATTTGAAGATGTTGGAGATTTAATCGTTCCGAGAGATGATGTTAAGTTTATTGGTGTTCCGAGAGAATTTCTTTACGCCGACAAGAAGGTGAGAATTTGGAGGAGGCACCCTTTCGATATGCCCGCGGAAGAAAAGGAAGATTACTTTTTCGCAAACATTCAAAAAAATATGTTGATAGAGAAACCCAAAAACCAGTTTCATTTTCTCGTCTCCGTCCGCAATCCTGATGAGTTAATTATTTTTAATTCAATCACAGCAATCAACCGAGTATTAAAAGCTCGCACGAGCCAAATCAACTGGATTCTCCCAATCAATGATTTTGTGTAATTAAATTCTTCTCTTACAAATCTAATATTACTTTCTCTTTCCTTTCTCTTTTGCTAGTCCGTATGTTCTCAGGTTGAATATCTTCACGGTTTAATAATTCCTTCGTTTTCTTCTCTTTTGTTAAATCTTTAACTTGTTTTTTAATTTGTTTTTCTTCGTCAACTTGACGGTTGAACTTAGTCTTCAATAATTCCCTCGGACTGACTAGCTCATCTGAATTGAGTATCAACTTGAAGCCCTTTCTTCCAACGACGGTGTAAATCTGCTTACTGTATTGTCTGCCCTTTTGAAAATAAATTTCTTTTTAATTCACGGCGGACTTTATCGCCCTTTTGAAATTCTTCTATTAAATAGTCCCGTTGAATTCGTTGTTTATTTTTATTAACACCTTAAATACATCAATCGGTCTAGCTTGAATTGTTCTATGAAACCTCATATTATAAGCATCTACCATATCATCAATCCAAGAAACCCAATCAAAATTGCCATTAGTTTCAAATAAAATGTCAAGCCACCGTCTCATAGTTCTTATTACACGGTCAACTATCGCAAGAGCACGATGGTCGCCAACTTCAACAGTCCGATGGTCAATATTGTTTTCTCTAAAATAATCTTTAACCACTCCTTTATATTCACTCCCGCTGTCGGTTGTAATAGAGTCAGGTGTGTAAGGTATTGATTTCAAAGCTAAATAAACTTCCTTAGCCGTGTTATTTTTAAGTGGTTTATGATTAAAAATCTGCTGTGTGTGTCTATCCAAAACAACATCCAAGCATAGTTTTTATTTCCTTTCTTGTCTTTAAGTTTTGACATATCCGCCAAATCTTCAAATACTTGTTTAAGTGGTTTGTCTGACCATATCGTATTCCATTTATCAGTCGGTAATCTTTTTTGGTAATGTATTTCAAGTGCTTGTCGTTCCTTTCTTTCATCCTCATCTTCGGGCTCAGTATTTTGTGTATGCTTATGATCCATTGTTATATGCGACTAAAATAGGAAGGTAGTTTATCACGATATACAAAAGAGTAAATAATAAGTCGTGCATAAAGTATATATATATTAGAACTTTAAAAATATCTTTGAAACATCATTGTTTTCTTTTTTTGGTTTCTCAGGTTGTTGATTGTAAACATTGACATTAACACTGCCAGTCTTCTTACCTCCTTTCTTAGGCTGTTCTTCTTCCTCAGATTCGCTATCCTCGCTATCTTCTTTCACTTTCTTTTTTACCACTTTCTTCGCCTTCTTCTGTTTAGTCCTAAGTTTCATCTTTGATATTTTATCCGCAATGAGGTCAACAAAGTCGTGTTCAACCTCTTCATCGCTTTCGCTGCTTTCCTCAATCGGTTCGCCATCCCGCCCATCAATCATATCTTTCGCCAACTGCTTCTTAGTAATGTGGTCCATCTTTTTGTCATTGGTCATTTCTTTTACATTCTTCGCCTCTTCCTCAGCAAGTAGTTCCCTCGCCCTCTCAATCTTTCTCTGCCTAGCATATTGCTTCTTCATTACAGTCGCTTTTTCAAGGTTCTTTATGGCAATCTCTCTATTACCTCTTGGCATTGTTTGTTTCGGTTGTATATCTAACCAAAAATAATTTTTATTCGGATTAATTATTATCCTAAATATACACTTCCACAGGTTTTGGTTCAATGAGTCAATATAAGTCTCTCTTAGGCTTGTCTGAAATTGCGGTGGACTCACTGGACATAAAAAATTTAGACTTAACAAATACTAATATTATCGGCTTGAACACAGATAGGGTGCCAGAAGATGCTGACCCTGTAAATCTTTATTATACTGACGGACGATTTGATACACGACTGGCTACCAAAAGCACAGCGGACATTAAAGAAGGAAGCCGTTTATACTATACAGAGCAACGAGGTAGGGACAACGACGAGGTTAAAGCCTCAACTCAACACCGCTCGAATACTTCCAATCCGCACCAAACCAGTTTATACAATTTGATAGATACAAACATATTCGCACAAGCAAGCGGACAATACTTAACTTACAACGATGTAGAAGGCAAATGGAAAAATATCGCCCTCGGTTCAATTGACACACTCTCTGATGTAGTCATAACCGCACCAATAGCCACTAATAGTTATCTCACATATAATTCAATAAACTGGGTAAATAAAACACATTTCCGATAAATGTGGATGAATTCGGCAACATTAGTATGGGAAGGAAGAATATAACAGGAGTTAATTTACTAAATACCAAAGATGTTGATGAATGGATATTCGAGCATCAAGATAATAATGATAAAGTGTCAGCAGCTGGAAGTATAGATAGCCACAGCGATGTGTCAATAACAGGCTTCCCAGCAGATAACCAACTGCTTATGTATAGCACGGGGCAATGGAGAAACACCACACCACCCTTTCTTAGATTAGACGGCACAGCCAGTATGACGGGAGGACTAAATATGGGAGGGTTTGCTATTTCTGGGGCTTCTACATAATATAATGGAATTAATCTCGCAAATCTCGCAGTTGATGGTTCGGTGGTTAAACTAACAGGAGACCAAACCATAACAGGAATTAAAACATTTAGCAGTATAATAAATGCGAGTGCGGGGATTGATATTAAAAGCCAAAGCATAACAAATGTAAATCAACTAAATGGCAGGTCTATCACAACTTGGCTATCAGAGCACGATACGAACACGGCGAAAGTGTCGAAAGTGTCGAAAGTGTCGGCGAGTGGAAGTATTGATACACATAGCGACGTGATTACAACAACAGCAACAGATAATCAACTACTCATTTATAGCACTGGACAATGGAGAAACGTGGCATCACCCTTTCTTAGATTACACGGCATTGCTAGTATGACGGGAGGACTAAATATGGGAAACCAAGCATATCAAATGTGAATCTGGTTGATGGTGTGGATGTTTCTGTTCTTGATACTTCGGCAGTTAAAACCTCAGGAAACCAATCCATAGCAGGAATTAAGACATATAGCAGTGGTGTTGAAATAACTGGAAATTCAATCAATTCAACAACAAAGGGAACATTCATCGTTTTCAATTCTACAAGTAATATCGGGTCTATTGCTAGTTTGGATATGAACACGGCAACATATTACAACTTTGAAATTTCTGCGAAAAAAATAAGTTTTATTATTAACGGGACGATTGTTTCGTGGTTTAATGCTACTGGCTTAGATTGTAATAGTAGTCGGATTGTTAATCTAGGAGCACCACAAAATGCAAATGAAGCGGTAAATAGGCAATATCTGGATGACAATTGTGTGAAACTAACAACAGACCAAACCATAACAGGAAGTAAAACATTTAATGGGGCGAGCACTGTGATAAAATATCTAACTTTAACGAACAACGCCGATTTTAATAATCAAACTATCATTAATGGAGGAAATATAACATATAATGGGGCGAGGATATTAAACCAAAATGGAGGAGATATATTCTTTTCGCAGACATCAGGTGATTATCAATATTTCTTATTTACTCTAAATACTGCTACAAGTGGAACCGCGAACCAACGGGGTTATGTATTCACGAATGTAGCATTTGATGTAAAAGGGGCGGGACTTTATATTTCAAAACTTTTGGATAATAAAAGTGCTTCGTCTGACATTGTCCGTTTTAACAATGCTGGCGGTATGCGGTTTTATGGTGCTTTGGATATGAACTCAAACAACATAACAAGTGCTGGAACAATAACGGGAACTACGTTAACTGCAACTGCTGGTATGACTACAACAACATTAACGGCGAGCGACAAAATAACAACAGCATCAGGTATGCCAATAATAATAGGCAATGCAACAAAAGGAATAGGAACAACAACGGGTTTAGAATTGTATGGGACTTAATAATAATACAACTGGAGCACATATACAAGCGATTACAACAGAAGATAAATATCCTACATTTCAACTAACTAATTTAAGTCATAATAACATAAATATGACCTTTGATGCGTATTTAGATGCTGCTGGATGGAAATCAAGTTATGCGAGTTCTAATTTTCTAATTAGTAAATGGAATAATAAACTTAGATTTTTGTATGATAGTGGGAAAAGTGTTGAGGCTTCCGTTCCTTGGAATCTCGCTCTTGAACTTGACACATCGGGCTTATTAACAACGAAGGCAATAACAGCAAGTGGAGCGATAACGGCAAATGCGGGTATATCAACAACAACGGCAACCGCGAGTGGATTAATAACGGCAAATGCGGGAGTATCATCAACCACATTAACGGCGAGCGACAAAATAACAACATCACTAACATCAAATATAAGTAGGCCAATTATTATAGGTAATTCGTCAAAATCAGTGAATGGGACGACAGGTGGTTTAGAAATATACGGGATTGCTTCAAATATCGGAGGGGCACACTTACAGGCAATAACGACAGCGGATGCTTATCCAACATTCCAATTATTGAACTGGTCGCATGATAATGTCAATTTAAGTTTTGATGCTTATTTTGATGGCACGAACTGGAAATCAAGCCACAGCGGTTCAAACTTTCTAATTCAAAAAGGTGGAAAACTCGCTTTTTATTATAATTCAGGAACAACGGCGGGAAACAATATATCTTACACTGAGGCGATGAACATCAATACGTCGGGAGATTTAAGCATCACAACAGCATCCAGCGGATTTTTAACATTAAGAAAAAGACGTGCTTATACTAACGACCCACAAATATTTTTTGAAATCAGGAGGATATACGAATTATGGAGTAGTTTGTGCGTCAACTGGTTTGGTTCACTCTTGGACTACTTCAAACTCAATAGGTGAGCCGTCAGGCAGTTATAATTATATTCCTCTCAATGGTGCTTGGACAAACTCATCGGACAAGAGGCTAAAATCAGATATTAAAACATTAGACTGCGGGGATTGTTATGAGAAACTAATGAAAATAAACTGCTGTTCATATTATTTGAAATCACACGAAAAGAAAGAACAAACGAACCACGGATTTATTGCTGATGAAGTTAAAAAAATATTTCCTGAATTTGTATCTGAAAGTGGAATAAAAGCAGATGACGGAAACGGCTACCTTGAAGGCATAACATATACAAGGTTTATACCAATATTAGTCAGTGCTTTTCAACACATGGCTGAAAAGGTGATTTATTTAGAAAAGCAAAATAATAATCTAACTAATGATATAGCCGATTAAAAAAGCCAATTAGCAGAAATCCGTAATAACAATGCCCCCTAGATTACACCCTCCACCTCCACTCATTGATATGGCAGATGGCGAACTAACACCAGAGTTGAAAAATCGTGTTTTGGATATTTCATTGAAGAATGAAGAAAAAAAAGTAGAGCACGAATTGGAAGACAACTGGAATTGTTGTTGTATAAAAAACAGACCAACTGACAGCCGACTTATTAAGTATCTGTTTCAAATGGGTATCATTATCGCCATTATAACCCTTTGTATCGTGAGGTTGTCTGAAAAGAACTTACCGTGCGAGACAGCCAACACTTATGTAGGTATTTTAACACTATTGATTGGAATATGCCTTCCATCACCTTCTAGCTCAAAGAAGTGAGCACTCATATAGTTGAGTTTTATACCAAGAAGCATCACTACCTGAGCACATTAAAGGAATGGCTTCATCAAAACCAACACACCAATCACTAAAAGGTTTATACACACATTTAAACTTTGTTTCTATTCCTTTTTGAATACAATAAACACAACTTTCATTTTTTTAACACTGACCCGTGAATAGAAATCGCAGGCAGTCCGAGCAGAAATATTAATTAATAAAAAGTTTATAAAGATTAGTTTTGAGGGCATCACTATGGCAGACTATAAATTCCAAAAGATTATTTTTCTAAGTAACAATTTTCCAGGCGGTAGCAAGACATTCGACAAAACCATTAAATTGAACTTTACCCGATTAGAATGAATGTTAAGTTTATCCATTATATGAATGATGTGACGGAGACGAAAACAAAAATCCTTTATATGGACCGCATTGGGATTATTGGCACATTCGCGGACAGCAACGTCGCAAACATTTCCAATCTCAGCTATAACTTAGGAATTATCAATTGGACCGATGGACAATACAGTTTTAGAGTGCTTAAAACAGACAATGGCAGTATTGAGACTGACCAACTAGCTGGAATAATTGTTATTTGTTTAGAATTTTTGGCTTAATGTTTATATAAACGATGGAGAAAATCAATAATGTAAAGGTGAAATCAGTCAAGCAAAACGGAGATGGCGACAAGTTGGCAAAAGGATATAAGTTATTTGATGAACCGTATGCCAATATTTTTCTTCTCGCTCGCAAGAAGAGCGGTAAGACAAAGGCACTGTTTGAAATCCTGAAACGAACGACAGACAAAAAGACTCGTATTGTTATTATAGCCAGCACAATACACAAAGACCACATTTACAAAGAAATTGTTAAGCACTTCAAGAAGAAGGAAAACCCGATGGCAATATACACATATTTGAAAACGGACTGATACAGTGTGATAGATTACGAGTTAGACAAGCTGAATAAACCCGATGAAGAGCAAGAAGAAGGCGAGATTGTTCAATACGAGAAAGAAGAACCGAAGCCGAAGTTTCTTTATTTTGGTAAAGAAGAAAAGAAGAAGCAGGATGGAGACGAAAAGGTGGAGAGACCGAGCAAATACATAACACCAGAAGTCGTTTTCGTGTTAGTTGATTTAGGTAGTGGTTTGAGGGATAAGTCCGTTAGCGACCTGTTGAAAAAAAATAGACACTACAAGTCAAAGGTGATTATGAGCTCGCAATACCTAAACGACTTACGACCTGAGGCGATTAAACAGCTAGACTACCTTCTTATTTTTCCTGGACAGTCTCAGGATAAAATAGAACTCGTGTATAAACATTTGGACCTTGGCTACGACCTTGAATACTTCATTGAAAAATATCACGAGGCTACCAAAGAACGATTTAACTTTTTGTATGTTGATGCGGTATCGGACGAATTACGAAAGAACTTCAATATTCGTTTAAAGTAATTTTATTATTATTTATTTTTTTTAGAACTATATATAGATGCCAACATCACCAGTTATTATTTCACAACCAGCGGGATACAATATCAGCTACAATCCTTCAATGCCACAAGCAGGAGGTGCGAAGAACAGAAAGAAGAAGGGAAAAAGAAACAAACAGGAGGCAAAGTTAATTGGGCGAAGGTCGGAAAAGCGATAGTGGATGCTAATATGTTTATCAAGAAGAACCAATTGATTTCAAGGGGTGCTACTTTTCTTAGCGATGTAGGAGTGCCTTATGCGGACCGTGTAGCGAAGGCAGCGATGAAGCAAGGATACGGCAAGCAACGAGGAGGAGCGGTTAAGTTTCGGTAAACCCCAACCCGATTGATGTAAAATCTTATATTAATTTTTTTTCTAACAATATACATATGCAAAAATTAAGAAGAGGAGGTGCGGAGGCGAAGTCTCTGCGAAAAAAACGGCATCCGAGGATATACAGAAATAAAGATGGCCGACCATATATCAAAGTGAAAGGCAAACGAGCATATCTCAACTTTGGCGAGAAAACGAATGACCTTTCAACACTTCAAATCGTTAAACTGTTTCTGAAATATATGAAAGGGAACAATAAAACGAAGAAAACACGAAAGACGAAAGAGCGAATAGTTAAGTCCGAATTCAATCGTCTTGAACACGAGAACCGCAACCAGATACAAAACAACCTGCTGAATACACGAGCAGGAGAAAAGGAAAAGAAGTTAAGAGAACAGGCAGAAGATGAGAAGAAAAGAATAGAGAGGAAGGAGAATGCGGAAATGAAGGAAAGACAAGAAGAATTAATAAGGGAGGCGAAAAGAGAGCAAAAACGTATAGAGGATGTAAAAATTTGAACAAGATAGAAAACTGTTATTACCACCATTCCACCCTCAATATATCACACAAGGACCACAACCACCACCGCAAGCACCACCCCAAGCACCACAACTAGGACTACCACAAGGACCACAACTAGGACTACCACAAGCACCACAAGCACCACAAGCACCAGAAGAAAAACAGATGCCATTGAAAACAAAAGAAGAGCGAAAAGCGGGCAAGGAATTAAAAGAAAAGTATATTAAATTATTGACGGAAACAGCGGGATTTACAAAGAAATTTATTAATAAGCTGAGCAAAACAGAATTTCAAAAACTTGGTATAGGAGTAGAGAGTGCGATAGCCGCAGGACAAACGGCAGATGAGCAAAAAGCACTGGCAGAGCAATACAAACAAGAATCAGAAGAGGCAAAAAAGCAAGCGGAGGCTAAAGCGAAACACTTTGAAATTAAAGATAAAATATCATACATCTCCGCTGGTTTAAGAAATGATTACAAGTATCCGAAATTGGATATACCAAAAACTTTGGGCCCTGCTTTGGAAGCAAAAATGATAGCCGAAGGCAAACAACCACCCAAAAAGTTAAAGGAAAACACACGACTTCGGGTATGGCGCAAGTTTTAGTAGATGAAGGTATTGATTTAGGAATAGACCAGAATGAAATGAGAAAGAAACTCGCTGATTATTTGGGAATAAACCAAGCTGGTGCTGGACCAAGAACGATTGAGGAATTAATCCACAAACTTTTGACAATAGCAACAATTAAGAAATATTTAAAGAAGGGCAAATACAAGAAAAAAATGAAAAAGAATGAATATGTAAATAACTTAGTAACCGAAATGAGAAGCGACCCAAATATTAAAAATCAAGTTTCAAATAATCTCGGTATTCAACTGACGGAGGAAGTTCAACCGCCAGCAGGGGCAAGCCCCCGCACCCCCACCGCAGATGTAGAGAAAGTTCAACCGCCAGCCCCAGAAATCGCGCCCGATACCACCACCGACACCACCACCGACACCACCACCGACACAATTCAACCACAAAATGAGCAAGAGGTAGACCCAGGGGTTGTAGGGGGAGGAGGCCCCTACCGAGGTTTAATGACGGATGAAATAGACAACATTATGAAAAAGCACGATTGGTATTTGGGGACAGTGGCGAGCGACGAAATAAACAAGCTGAAACCAGAAAAAAGATAGAAGTATGGTTTTATAATGAACTTGGATAAGTCTAGTCAACCAGGCTCACATTGGATTGCTGTTTGGGTTGACTTAATTAAAGACGACTCTATTGAAATCTACGACCCGCTCGCACTGTATAAGCCGACCGAGCTAGTCCTACACCAAATGAAACAGCTTATTGACAAGAATAAGCCGAACACATATCTGCTTATGAAGGTTAATCAAGTTAAAAACCAAAGTGATAAGAGCACAACCTGCGGATGGCATAGTATGAGGTTTCTTTTAGAGCGTGCGAAAGGGAACCGATTTAAATTCGCCAGCGGTTGGACCGACTTAAAAGAAAAAGAAGGACCTGAAATCGCAGAATGGGTATGGCTTTGACACATATATATGAATTATGTATTAAAGAAAAAAGAATATAAAAGAATATAAAAGAATATGCCCAACTACAAACAAGGAAAGATTTATGCTATCAGGTCTCACCAGACAAATGAAATTTATATTGGTTCAACAACTCAAACATTGGCAATGAGAATGGCTAAACATAGATATGATATGAAACAATTTCAAGAAAATAAAAAGAACTATACTACTTCGTTTAAAATTTTAGAATATGATGATGCGTATATTGAATTGATAGAATTATAGTGCGAAAGCAAAATAGAGTTGGAAAAACGAGAGGGAGAACATATAAGAAATATGGAATGTGTAAATAGATGTGTGGCAGGAAGAACCAAAAAAGATTGGACTGATGAGAAAAAAGAATATTTAATTCAATACAGAAAAGACACAAAAGTTCGCAGATCAAACAATTGGAAAAAATATTACAAAATAATAAAGAAAACCTTTTAAGAAAACATAGAGAATATAAACTTCAAAAGAGATTTGAGTGTGAATGTGGTGGAAATGTATCAGACCTTCCATCTGTAAAAGAAATACATTTCAAATCAAAAAATCACATAAATAACTTATATGACATATCTGACATCCAAAAATTATTTATCCATTAATATACTATGGAGTATAGAGGCGGGCGAAGTAGCAACATTTACTATGTCAACAGCAAAAATAGGATAAACGGCACGGACAGTGATTTCACTCACTCCATTGATATGAAATCGCTAGACAACCCAACACACTGTAAAATTTTACATATCTATGTGCCGAAGTCGTATTACTCTGTGGCAAGTCCTTATAACACTTTTACTCTGAGTGAAGATGGATTTGAGGCTCTGATTACGATACCCGAGGGCAACTACACGATGAACAACTTAAAAAATAAACTGGCTGAGGTGCTAACGGCAGACAGCCCCAACAACTACACATACACCGTTACGAGCAA
Source organism: Paulinella micropora (assembly GCA_019918135.1). Classification (NCBI taxonomy): domain Eukaryota; phylum Cercozoa; class Imbricatea; order Euglyphida; family Paulinellidae; genus Paulinella; species Paulinella micropora. The sequence goes on along the minus strand of WBZZ01005995.1, from coordinate 182,117 downwards.
CAACACAAACACAGACCCAGAAGACGGCAAGCTATTATTTACAGTAGCGAACAATGGAGGAATTCAACCGCGGTTTATATTTGACACCGAAACACGTATTCACGAAGTAATGGGTTTTGACCGCGACTCAACATATTTCTTTGCTAATAATACCATTAGGTCTCCAAACGTCATAATCTTGACTGGCGAAAAAACTTTATATTTACAGTCAGATTTAGTCGGCGAAGGTGATAATCACGTGCTCCAAGAAATATACACGGCGAATGAAATCCCGTTTGGCTCTGTTATCTACGATGGCTCGGGTAGTGAATACGGCAAACGGCTATCTACTAGTTCAAGCAACGAAGACAGCAAAGTTAATATAGTGCGGATTGTGAAAACGACTGCGGCACTTACTGGCGAGAACTTTGCGGATATTGATACCAAAACTTCAATCGTATCAAAGGATACCGCTGCGACTGCCCTTGGTGGTGCCACTATAACAGACGTAATTTAAACTGTATGTTAATTCTACTTCAAGCCAGCTTATTGACCTGCGAACTTACGACATACAACTTTCTCCTGGTGAAAATCTAACATTTTTACAAAAGTCTGTATCCACTGTTAATAATGGAGGAAATGTGAGTGTTATCGTTAATTTCTTAGAAGACCAATGATGTGAATATATAATTATTTTTGTAATAATTTTTTCTAATATAATAATATAGTAATATGTATCGTCGCAAGTTGTACATCGTTGGAGGTAGGCGGTTTCTAACAAAAGCATCTATCAAATCCCACATAAGAAGAATGATAAGCAAATATAATGATGGAGAAAGACTGAACCCAGAAGATAGCAATTTCGTGCGAGACCTAATAACCAATCACCCTTGTCTAAAAGATGGTATCATTGATGTTGAAAGTAATTTGACGACGGGGAGAAAACACTTTCGTGTAAATGGTAAGCCGTTTTCGTGGAATTGTTGTGTTGACCTTATAGGGTAGCAAATTTTAAAAAATGGCGAGAGTGATAAAAGAAGCGAGCAGGAATACGATAAGACCGCAAATACAAGAATATCTTGATATTGTGGCTATTGATGTATTGGTTGAACCTCGTTATATATGTGAAATAAGTGGTGATATACATGAGCGGGTTGATGTCCACGTAGACCACCACTTCGACATCATACAATTCAAAGACATCCTTCAACAATACCTTGAAGTTAATAGAGAAGTAGAAGTTGAAGATAACCTTTTGAAGGAACCACACTTCACCAATTTTAGCGACTTTCACAAACAGAAAGCAATACTGCGAATTATAAAAAAAGAAATCAATATTAGCGATAAAATGTATCTCTTACGGTAAATACTTTTTCAATTCGTCTTTATTTTGGACCCAAGGCTGACGAACTAACCATTCTATGTATGGCTTGTCAATCTTTGCGATGTCTTCTATTTTTTGCCTTTGTATTTCCCGAAATGAAACAAGTTTGGTTGAGCATTTCTCATTTCTTCAATCGCTTTTATTTCGTCGTGTATTACCTTTTGAACATCTTCCAACGAGAAGGATTTTTTTTTCACTTTCGATGGAAAGTTGTTGGAACTTCTCGCACAGTCTAGTGAGGGTGGACATAGTAGGGGGGTATATAGTTGGCAGGAAAAAAAAATTAAATAATTAATATAGGATGGCTGAGTGGATTAAATTCGTAAAGGCTTACTCCGTCAAACACAAAATAAGCTATGGAAAGGCATTGAAAAAAGCTGGTAAGGCATACAGGAAACAAAAGGGGGGCAGTGCGGAGTTGTCGGAGGATGTCTATTTGTCGCGGTCAGATAGAAAAGGTGCTAATGGATGGAAACCAGTCGCTAGCAAAGAAAAACCAACCGTATATGAAGAAGATGGTAAGGCGATTGTAGCATTTAGAGGCTCCGTAGACAAAGGGACATATTAACCGATGTCGCATTAGTAAAGGGAGTATTGAAAAGAACTCCGAGATATAAAGAAGAGCAGAAGCTGGTTAATGAAGTCATAAAAAATATGGTAAGGATAATGTAGAGCTGACTGGGCACAGCCTTGGAGGAACGATAGCGAAAGATTTAAGCCGACAAACTGGTGTAAAGGCGACCACATACAATAAAGGTAGTAGCACGAAAGACCTCATTGAAGGAGTGATTGACCGAGTTGCTATAAAGGTAAACCCGAAAGGTAAAAGGGCGAAGACTGCGAAGCTGACCACTAACTACCAAACCGCATTTGACCCTGTATTATTGTTAGGAGCGACTGCTGTAAATACTAAGTTAGTAAAGCCAAAAAAAGGAATTCATACTATTAGAAGTTTCAAAGGTAAAGGAGCCAAAGATTTTTATTTATAATTCAACCGCGAATGTGAAAGCCGAGCGGGATGCTGTCATTATCATTGATAAACTCACGACCCGCCCACTTATTCTCATTAACTTGTTTTTTTACATTCGTCATATGTAAAATGCTAAAATGTGGGACCTGTTGTTGTTTGCTGTTTCTATCAATATATATTTTTTTCATTTGGAAATCCTTTACATTTTCGACCGACCCGCCTTTGTCCATCTTATCAAATGTATCATAGTTTAGCTGATTAGTATCTAAGCCTTTACCCCTAAAATGGAAATATCTTTTAACTCCATTTTCAGACACTATTTTAACTCCTTTTGAAATATGCTTTAAGTCGTTCTTAGTCATTCCTTCCGTAAAGGCATCCTTCGTTGTAAATTCTAACATATATAGTTTTGGTGCTATCCACACACCTTTTATAATTTTACAACCATCGCCTAAGTCGTCCCCTATACAGCCGAGTTTCTTATTACCCATATTCTTGATATATCTAGCACATCTCGCGTGGATTTGGAGGCTATCAGTGTCTGTGTAGTAGAAATCATTTTCAATGCTTCTGTTTGGGTTGGCTTCCTTAATAATAGTTGAACATAATTCGTCTGCTATATGCTAGTATGAATGCCCCGTAGTGTGAATGCTTTGTTATGATACTCTCTAATAAGATTGGATTGCGAGGTAAGCCCGATATGTGCCATAAATCTTTTCCTTCTTTATCCGTAAATTTAACAATGTCAGTTATTTGATTACTATTCCAGAATTTCCAGTATTCTTCGTTAGTTTGTATATATGTAGTTATTGAAGGTATCGGTCTCTGTATCATCTTACCGTATCGACTATTCATAAACAGCTTGGCGAGCAGATATTGCGGGCTACCTTTCTCCGCATTTTCCTTCGCCTTAAACATATCGTCTATGTATTGTTTGAAAACACATTCAGATTTTACAGTGTAGTATCCTTTATGAATGCGGACTTCATAACCTTCGGCTACCATATCCTCAATATCTGCACTCGTCAGCCATTGGTCCTTCATATTTTCTAGTCACCATTTAAGAGAGCCCATTCTGTCTCTCTGTCCGATTCGCGAATGTAATATGTTTTTGGGTGAGACGTAGTCGAGGTTATAAATACAGATTTGAAGGTTTCGCGGGTCAAATGGACCGATTGTTTCCACTATATCGCCCACCATAAAAGCTAATAACATCGCGGTTGGATACAAAGATACAACATCCGCATCTACGAGGTAGTCAATTATTTCGTCAAAAGTAATCTGTTTTTTCAAATATCTTGTGTACTGCTTAGAAATGAACCTCCTCTTAGATGGGTAAGTCCTTCCGCCGATAATGGCTTTTCTAAATGCTCTTTCCTGCTCCACCGTTGGAAGTCTCACCTCGTATTTGCAGTCTACATATTTTTCCATATGTTAAAAGCGAGACTTGAAGTTGAAATGTATGAAGTTAGATTTACTTTGTGAGCTGTAAATATTGTCGTGTTTAACTTATCATATAATTCCTTCAAACCCATAGCATCGTTTTTAAGATAAGCCAAACAGTCCTGCCTAGTCTTATCGTCCATATCCTCCCATCTCTTCGCCCTGTCGTGGTCGAAGTCTCCTTTTAGGATTTTGCATCTGTAGGCATCACCCCCCTGATAGCAGGTAAAAAGTACCTTTTCCTGGTGACAGGTGCACCAGCTTGTTTTTCAGTATTATTTGTCCGGATTGGACCTGATGCCATTTTATTCCTGGTCTGTTGCCGTTTTCCTTTTTGGCTTCACTGAGCTAATACAACGAGACATCATTCTCATTCTTGAGGACTGTGTTTGGTTGTATTACCAACTTTTTACGAGCTATCGTTGGGGGCATTACATTTGGAGTCCACATCACTAGGGTGATTTCTTTCTGCTTTGCCACACAGGCAACAGAGTGAATTTTCACTGACCTGTCTCACACGGGGACGTCAGACGAAAACAAATACTCCAACACAGCTCCCTCATAATTCTTTCACAAAACAAATAATTTGATTGGTCTCAAGCAGGCGTCTCGTACCCTCTAGCCCAATCAGTATCTGTGTGCTGACAAGGAGACATCAGATACAAACTCTCTGTCGTTCTTGCTGTTCTCACACAGAGACCAAGAAGAAGGAGGTGGACAGAAGAGTGAAGGAACACACACAAAACACAAACAAGCATAGGGACAGGAGCACAACACTCTACCCTTCTAGTTTGTGCATTTATTTGCATTATCTCACACATACGTCAGAGTATTTTTGCAAATTTCTAATCGTTTTCTAAAGGTAGGTCTGAGAACCTATCCGACCGACTGTCGACTTCTCAAGGAGAGCTTTTCTAGCTTCTCTATTACTATCTGTGTGTAGGTCCAAGTGCCTCATACTAGATACAATATAGAAAAGAAGGAGGAGAAAGTAATCTGAGTAAGGAGAACAAGAAATCGGAGAAAGTCTCAAAGACTATTTTTCTCAAACAAAAACAAACATACAAACAGTGTTTCATAGAGGACAGGGAATCTTATCCTACCCTCTCTATTAGTTTCTCTCTTCACTAGTCAATCGACTGAAGGAGGAACAGAACACAAACGAACAAAAACCAAACATAGGAGCTGACACTGTCCTCCTGTTGATCACTACTACGACATCATGTCGACAGAGACCGCCGAAGTGAGTGAATTCTCGGAGGCAGATCAAAGAAGAGAAGAAGAAGAAGCAGGAGGAGGAGGAGGAGGAAGAGGATTGAATGAAGGAGGAGGAGGAGGATTGAATGAAGGAGGAGGAGGAGATGAAGGAGTAGGAGGAGGAGTAGAAGAGGGCTGGGATGATGAAGGAAGATATGGAGGAGACGAAGATGGAGGATTTGAACAAGAAGAGACGGGAGGAGGAGGAGCATATGGTAATCCCTTACCACCTGCCTACACGGGAGGAGGAGGACGAAAAATGATCGACTTGATTCATAGTGATGGAGAGGAGATCACAGTGGAGGAACAACAGTGGGTGCAAGACCACTATGACCTCACTAAAAAAGAGTTTGATAACAAGATGGGGGTAGAGAAGGATACCTATGTGTGGATCCCTCAGGATCAAAGAAGAGAGAAAAGTCGTGCTAAAAGGGATGTCTATATCCTATTATCAAACACAGCACAGCTCCTCGGCAAACTGGTCTCTGATCCAGAAGAGAGAAAGAAGATACAGCATATCAAGTTTGGGGACACACACACCCACCTTGAATTACTCGATGCTATCTTTGGGGTGTACACTCAAACCCTGATTTGGGAACGTACATACGGCCCACGATGTGAGGGTTACCTCCAGTACACAAACCCAAGAGCAACGACCAGATTCCTCGCGACTGGTCAGGAGGCAGTCGATGTAACAAAAATGAAGACCAATCTGGGTTCGGCAAACTCGAGTGGCACAGCCCTTGCCGGTAGGCGGAGACAAGGATCCGCAATGGCCGCGCACCTGGAACTGTATGTCGCCCGATTTGGAGGGCAAACGCTCCTTGCGCGCGGCACGGGCCGCCCCCGTGCAGGCTCGCTACTGCTACACGTGGCGATATTTCCGCGCTGCCTGCTTGGGCACTTCCCGGAATTTGTGCGTGCCAGAGAACAAGGGCGCCTCGCCCACGTGGGGCGTTCTGGACGTGGTGCCCGACGACGTGCGAAAAAAGCTGTCCGACCCGCCCCCCGCCGTACAGAAGATCCTGGGCCTGAGCCCGCACGACCTACTGCACGTACGTGCAGTCCTGCACGAACGGGATTTCTACGTTAGGCGTCTGCGGCAGGTAAGCGCAGCGCCGTACGGGCTCCGGGGGCAGCCCTCCGTCTACGCTGCCTTTGCGTGTCAAAAGCCAGGCTGCCGCAATGTAGCTGTGGACCTGCTGTTAGACGACGACGAAACAGCCCCCCGGCAAGTGTGGTGCGACTACCACGTCCCGCCGGGGCGTGGTGCAGCTGGTCGCTATCACCGGAGTCAGTTCTTCAACTACCACGAGCCGGCCGGCACTGTATTGCTGGACGACATAGCTTGCTCGCGCCCCCCCAGCAGATCACTAGCGCTGATAAGCCTGAACAGCATGTTGGCGGATCTGCTGCAAGCGAGTGAGCGCCAGGAGAACGCGTGCCGTGCGCACCTGGACAATCTGCAAGATGCAAGGAGGAAGCACGCCCCGCCCGCAAGCGAAGAAGAGCACGAGATCGTGACAGTGTTTCTGTCACAATTCAGGCGCCTGGGGGGGCACCTCGAGAACCCCACAGTGTATGGCTCGCGGCTGCACTACACGGCGCTGCACCGGCAGGTCGAGCATACCGTCCACGGTCATACTGGCCAAGCTCCTGCTGTCGACGTGCAAGGAATGAACAAGTCATGGCGAGCGTTTGCTAAATGGTTGCAGGACAAGCAGTACGGGTCGCAGTATTGCAAGCTCGCCAGGGCGGAACTGCCCCAGAGCGGAAAACACATCCACGTGCTCAGGGATCTGGCCGCGTACGCCACGCGTTGTTATGCCTCGCCCACGCGCGATCGTCTAAGGGGCGGCGCCCAGATCCAGACCGCCCCCGCGGCGCCGCACGTGGCGCTAGCGCACGCTTGCCAGCTAGAGCTTTTCTACAACGGGGTGCCCTACCCGCCGGAAAAACTCCCGACCCTTCTCGCGTGGCGAGAAGCCACGAGCGAAGAAAAGGATCGGGAGGCCGCCTCGCCCTTTGCCTCTGGGGCCGGAGAGCCTCGGGGCTGGGCAGCGAAGCCCGTGATGCCGGTCCAGGGGCTGGAGTCCCTGCCCCTGGCCGAGAGAAGGCACCACTGGTATCGCAATCTGGCTGCCCAGATTGCGGCTGTTCGGGCTGACGACGCCCAACAGGCGATGGCTTGGCTGCGCCAGTACGAGTTAGCATTAGGAGCGCCGTTTGTGTCGCTGCGCAAGGCGTGCCGCGACGTGATGAACCAGGACCTCTTCAGCAACTTGGAACAGCACTCGGACACGTACGCTTCGCTCTACTTATCGAGCCTGTGTGTAGCTCGGTGCCTGGTAGCCTCCTGCGAGGCTACCATGCTGTTGCCCGCCTCGTGCCTAGCAGGGGATTACCCTGTGCAGCACCTGTTCTTGCAGCCTCGGCAGGAGCTCGAGGTCAATTAAAAACCTCCCATGTTCGATTCTTTGCTCAACTATTGGGAAAAAGGAGAAGTGCTTATGCCGCAGGGCAAGAAAGTAGAAGCAGACTTCTTGTGTGACACGCCCGACGGTTACCTACCCCACGTCGCCTGCTATCTCTGCCGTACACATTACCGCGACCCCCAACACCGCCGTGCTCTGCTCACCCAATTCGTCCGTGTCGCGGAGGAGCTTTTGTTCCCCGCCCCTCCCCCCCCCTCTCCGCTCCCCCCCCTCTCACACCCTGTCCCTTAAACCTTCCCCTCCCCCCTCCCCTTCTCTCTTCCCCCTTCTCTCTTCCCCTCCCCCTTCCCCCCCTCCCCCCCGGCCGTGTGCCATGTTTTGCTACATTAAAAAACACACTTTTGCGCGCGACTGCCGATGCTGCAACCTCCCGCCCGGACTGTGTACCAAGACACGCAAAGCACTAGGGAAATCATTGACGTTATCGAAGGTTTACCACTGATTGGTCAGGGCACCTTTGGCTTTGTTTTTAAACAAAACAATGGACGCGTGCTAAAGCTGACGGGGGATTGTCAGGGGCTGGAGGAAACAGGGTATACTATCGCAGGCTACACGAACTAGGGGTCGGTCCTAACCTCTACCTGGTTCAAGTCCTCGAGGCCAGCGCCGCCGCCTCCTGGGCGGCGGAGCTGCCCGCAGTAGCGGATTGCAAGGCCGGCAAGCGGCTGGCGGCTGCTTGCCGGCCTGGAACAGTGGGCGGTGCGGTGAGGCTTTTGCTCCAAGACAGGGGCTGTACCTGCAAGCCAGCCGCCAGCGGGGGCACACTGCCGAGTATGCCCCCCAAGAAGCATTGCTTGGTGCTGCTGCACCTGGAGGCCTTCAACTGCGACCTGAGCCTGGTGGAGAGTTCAGTGTCGGTGGAGATGTTTGCTTTCAAGGTCTTAGCCCCGGTGGAGGCATGTTTGCAACGTTTGGTCCTTATGGGCGGCTTCTTCCCTTTCGACCAGAAGCCAACCAACGTCCTTTTAAATCTAAAGCGCAGCATCAGTGGCGCAGGTTGGCTGGTGCAAAAGGTCGTGTTCACCGACCTAGAGGATTCGACTATGTGCCGCGTCAAGTACCCGCGCCCGGTCGTAGCGGACGCGGCGCTGCTGTACTTTCTAGCTACTTGTAGGGGGCAACTCCCTCGAGCGCTTTGGTGTCTTCCGGGTTGGCAGGGCCCTGGCGGGGCCGCGCGCTTCGCCCGCGCCTGGGACGTACTGCACCTAGAGATCCTGCCGCGGGGTGGCTGGCACTTTTGGACTGTGTATGCAGTAGACGCGCTAGGGTGTGGCTGGGAGGCTTACCTTAAGAAATTACACAAATACGTGACCGTGGGCTTTGCAAACAGAGTTCAGCTCTCGCCCGACTGGAAAGCTTGGCTCCGCACCGTGCTGCCACGGCACGGTTGGGGCGACCACGACGACGCCGTGTCAGCACGGACCCGGGACTTTTGGCGGCCGCTTGATTCTCTGTGCCTGGACGAGGCTCTGGCTAAACATGATATACTGGATGTTCTCATTTTTTGTGCCCAAAGTTTTGTAAAACTACAGGTGACGGACTGCTACACTCTAGCTCAGGACATCGCCCGTATTTGCTGTGGAGGCTGGACGCACCTGTCCATGTTTTTTATTGCACCACTTGTAAAGGACCGCTTTTTGCGCTCGGCAGTGAGCTAGAGAGAGAGAGAGAGAGAGAGAGAGAGAGAGAGAGAGAGAGACACAAAGAGAAGGGGGAAAAGAGGGGGGGGGGCGCGGCAAGAGGGGGGGGGGCGCGGCGCCCCCCCCCCCCCCACCCTCACCCATGTTTCTTTTTGCTCTCTGTCGGCCGTGCAAAGAGTAGTGGAAACCTATCAATCGTTAAAAAACAACAAAACAAGAAAAAAACTTTTAACACAAAGGACGGCCTTGCCCGAGGCCCCGCGCTAGCAGTTTTTTTGTAAATGTCCGAACACAAGCCTCGGGCAAGGCCGGGCTGTTTAAAAAGAGTACCGGAAAAACTTTGCTCGCAGCAGCATGTGGCGGAAGAGGTGTGTTCACGCTGCGGTCGGGTCCGAAAGAAAGTGCGTTTTAGACTCAACTCAGTCCCCAGCCCGCTTGCACGGGATGACAGGGGAGGCGCGGGGGCGGAGGAGAAGGCCCCCACGCCTTCCGAGCCTGAGGCGCACAACGGCTGTCCACTGACAATGTACAGGCTTAGCGAGGTTTTGTCCAAGGCCGGTACCATGGTCGAAGAAATTAAGGGGGCACTAGTAGCCGGCGAAGAGGATGCAGCGACCCCCCCTGCTACTCCCGTGCAGGACACTGACGAGGCAGCAGCGGCTGTGCCAGCCGGCGCCGCGCTTGCGCCTCTTGCGCAGCCCGCAACGCCAGCAGACCAGCCCGCGGGCACGCTGCCCCAGAATCTGCAACAGTGGGCTCGCGGGCTGGATGCGCACCCGCTCAGCGAGGGAATTATGGAACTGCTGATCCTGCTGCACGTGTCGTTGCAGACCGACAGCGCGTCTCGCGGCAAATTGCGTAAAGTGAGAGACGCGGTGGCGCCTTGGTTGCTCTGTTACGCAACCAGCCGGAGCTCTAGCCAGCCAACAAACGAGTCGCAGCAAGAGGACATAAGGGCGGCGCTGCTATTTTCGCCGTCGACTCTGCCTCGAGCGGCCCGCACGCAGTTGCCCGACACGTTACAAGGCCTGCGACAACTAATCGAAGCCAAAGCTGCCAGTCTGCCCGGGCCGCCCGAGCCCGCGCAATTTATCAAAAGTTGTCGCAAACTCGGACATTACACTAGCTCACTGTCACCAGCCGAAGCGCAAGGCAGGCTCCGCTTCAGGCTAGCCTTGCTGGCAATCAGGTACTGGCAACTATGCTACCCTCAAGATCCATGTGCACCAGCGAGCTGCGAAGATACTGCTACGCGTGACCGCCATGTCCAGCATATCTTTGACGCTATCCACCCCCGCTAACGCCCAGCCCCGCCCAGCCCGCTTGCGCGGGCTGGAAGGCCCGCTCGGAAAATAATACTGCCCGCTAAAAAAAGCTGTTTTAGTGCTTCTCTGTCAATGGCTGATGCAAATCTGCACATGCGCCTCCATCAAAAAGCTGTTTTAATAAAAAAAATCCCCCTTTGGATCTCTCCCCTTCTCTCTTTCCTTCTTAACCCCTTCTCCCCGCCCCTCTCTCTCCCCCCCCCTCCTCTTCCGTCCGGGGTCTTGGGGCAAGAAGAGGAGGAGGAGGGGGGGGGGGGGTGCTTCGCTATAGGAGCAAAACAAAGGCGCTTAAAAAGGGGGAGACGGAAGATCAAAACAAGAGCAAAAAGAAAAAGCTCGGTTCTGAGATATGGGCAAGAAACGCCTCCGAGAAACAGCAAGCTCCCCTTCCAGCTCGCACCAGCGGTCTAGACAGCAAAAAAGGCACAAGGCTAGACAGCCCTCCAGCCCGCGCCTGCCTTCCAGCCCGCGCCAGCGGGCTGGGCAGCGCTGGGACTTGATCGGAGCGATGTTGGTGGAGCTGGAGCCGGCGGGCGCGTTGGCGCTGGGTTTGACGTGTCGCGAGGCGGCCAGGACAGTGGCGAAGGTAGCGGCTTCGCGCTTGCTGGGCGAGCTGGTGCAGGCGCTGTGCAGGAACGACGCGGAGTGCAGCAGACAGGTGCGCGCGCGCGACTGGGCCGTCCTGGGGTCCTCTCGCGGAAGGGTGGGAGAGCGCCTGTTGCGCTTGCTGCGTGCACTGCCTGATTACCGCGCAGGTGACGGCCTGGTGTGCGCCGGGCTAGAGCCTGGGGAATGGCTTTCGATCTGTGTGGACGGTATGGCCTACGGGGCCGCCGAGGAGTTGGCGCAGCTGTTCCGGACCAGGCTCCTGCCGAGGCTGCGGCGTCACGGTCGCTTTGATTTCACGGGAGAGCTGGCGAGCAAGGGCACGAGACTGCTGCTAAGGCTGCTAGCCCCCCAGGCAACACACCTGCGGCTGAAAGCGGACCCCTTTACAGCAAGCGGCTCTGCGCGGCTGCAAAAGCTGCTGGCCTCGGCCGGCCAGCTGCAGAGTCTGGACCTGCTGCACAGGCTGGAGCCCGCGCCCGCCTGGCTCCGCGTGTTGCCTGCGACCCTGCGCGAGCTGACGCTGTACAGCCAACAAGCACTGCTCCAGCCCCCCGACGCCTCCCCCCCGTGCCTCGGCTGCGAGGAATGTCAGTGGGAGCCAGTGGACTTCTGGGCGCTGCACCCAGCGTTGCCTAGCCTAGTCTTGCGGAACTACGAGGATACGCCGCCACAGCTGTTGCGCGGCTCGCCACAGCTGAGACGTCTAGAATTGAAAGGCTGTGCGCTCCTGTCCTTGCCTAAGACTTGGCGCCCCAACTGCCCAGGGCTCGAGTGCCTCAAGGTTTACAACTGTCGCAGCTATTCGCCCAAGCTGTGGGACGCCGTCCTGCTGATACTGCGGCTCGCGGCCGCCTTGCTCCAAACAGTTGAGCTCTCTTGCCACGGGGGGCACTTGGCGAGCTCGCCGGAACTGCTAGCGGCGCTCGCCAAGTGCCCCAATCTCACGAGGCTAGTGCTGGACCTGGATCTGGAACAGCTGGGCCCCGGCTCCGTGCCCCGGCTCACAGCCCCCCAGCTGGCTCACCTAGCAGTGCGCCTCCCCGCCCAGCGCGACGACCCCTACACGTTCGTGTCCGAGCTGCAACTCCTTGCCCCCCACACGGACTTGCAGTCGCTCGGCCTTATCCTCCCGGCGACCGGGAGAATCAGCGCGCAAGACGACCCCAGCTTCCTCGCGCCCAACCTAGCCAGACTCTCCTTGCACTGCGGCTCAGAACTAGACTCCGACTTCTTGCTGCCGCTCCTCGCGCTGCCCCGCTTACAGGAGCTTAACTTCAGGGGCGTGCTGGCCCCCGGCCCAGGCAGGAGGCGAGCTCTCCGGTTGCTCGCGCGCAGCCGCGTGTTGCAAACACTCCGTTTACAAATCCCACCCTTCTCTACCATCACTAATCCCCGCGCCGTCCGCGACTGGGGAAGGGTCTTGCGCAAAGGTTTCCCCGCCCTCACCTCGTTGCTCCTTGCCACCAACACCGTCGGAATAGCAAGCCGCGGGTTCGGCGGCGGCGCTCGTCCGCTAACCCGCATCCTCACCGGCATCGCTACTCAGCGCCGCCGCCGAAACCTCCCCGCGTTCACCCTCACTTCTAATTGCCTCTCCGGACTCCTCGACAGGCGCCTGTCCAGACTTATCGCCCTCCGCGGCTGGTGCCGACTCATTTGCCAATACCAATCCTTCGCCTGTGAGTTCAGCTGGTAACCAGCCCGCTAGCGCGGGCTAAAGAGCCAACCGACCCCTCTCTCCCCCCCCCCCCTTCTCGTCCTTCCTTCTGTCCCCTCCCCCCCCCCCTTCCTCTCCTGGCTGACTAACTTGCGCAAAGTCCGCCAGGACTTTTTCTTTTTAATAAACAAGACTGATGCCCTGTCCAGCTTGCCGAGAACGTAAAAGCCGGCCTTTGCACTCTCCGGACCACCACAGCCATCCGCCCAACTCCGTTGAGCAGATGAAGCAACTGCTAAACTACCAGCTGCGGGCTGGTTTGCAGGAAATCGTCTTGTCCAGCACAGAATCACTGGATCTAGACCTAACAAAAGCTTCGTCTGACAAACCAGTGATTCTCGCGCCCCTGCCCGGAGCGTGCCAAGGCTTGGCGGAACGGCTCCCCCACCTGCGTCATCAGGCACAGGGCCAGCAACTCGACATCCGCGTCCGCGTCCCCGGTGCGGACTCGGCGGGGGCTTGCGCCCTTGTCCAAGCCGCCCTGTTACACGCCGATGAGCTTGAAGTGCACGGGCTGCAGCAGCTGCCAGAGTTGGGCGCCGGCTGCAGGGACATCACAGCCGCGTGTATTACGCTCGTGAACTGTGGCCCCGCCACGGCCGCCCCCGGCTTACAGCAGGTTTGGGACCTGTCCGGATCGCAGTGCGTGGTGTGGGGGCAGCTGCACCTGAACGACAGCCCTGCCTGCAACCTCAAGCTACCGAGCAACAGCCTACTGCTCTGCCTGACAGTTGATACAGATTCCGGCGGCAGCTACGACCTCTCGCAGCGTGTTCAAAACGCCAACCTCTCGCACCTGCGGAACCTCAGGTTGATATGCTCAGGCGCCGCTCTCGAGGCGCCCATGTTCTCAGCTGCACCAGCGGCTACGGGCCTGTCGGACCTTGCACTAGAGTACATACCTAGACAACAAGACTTGGACGAATGGCGCCAGGGGCTACAAGAGAAGTTGAGCGAGGTATTGTGGGCCTCGCTCAACGCTCAAGACCTGGTTGACATCATCAAGCGCTACACCAGGCCCAACCCCGCGACGCGCGCCCTGACAGCCGCCTCACTGGAAAGGCTGGCGCTGGCGCGCGACAGAAGCAGAACAGCCATCAGCTTCAAACGTTTCCAACTGGCGCCCTGTGTTTTGCCCTGGCTGCAAGCCGCGTTTGTCGAGAACCCTGCTGGGGGCCCAGCAGGGGCTTTGGAACTTGTAGCCTGCGGTTTGCACCCAGACTTGGACCCGGCACAGCTGGCCAACCAGCTGCGTGTCTGGCTGCCGTCGCTGCAGGTGCTCTCTCTGGAAGGCTGCCGTTTCGCAGACGACGCGTTCTGCTGGGCGCTCTTTAGGCGTGAGCAAGACTCCACGCCCACGCAGGCACTGCGGTTACAGAAACTCAATCTAACGGGCACGAGTATACAGCGCTTCCACCTGCACGCCGTCCGGCTGGGACAGGAGCTGCGCTGCCTGCACGTGCCTAGTCTGCAGACCCTTCCCACGGGCGAGCGAAAGCAAGCAGTGTGGGCTCGCTTGGAAGAGCTGGTCGTAGCTGAGCCCTGTTGGGCCCAGGACTGGGCGGCGCTCTTACATACACCGAAGTCACTCTGGCCCAACCTGCGCAAGCTGCAGCTCCAGCTCGAGGGGGCTGCTGCGGAAGACGTCTGGTGCACCACCGCTCAGCAATGCCCGCAACTTCAACATTGGACGGTGCGTAACCAGAAACATGGCATGAGTCTCTCTCTAGCCTGCCGCTTGGCTGGGCTGGCTGAGGGCAAGCCCGCGCGGGAAACGCGGGCGAGCTGGGTGTTGGATCTCCGAGGTAATCGCTTTAACTACCAAGAGCTCTTGCCATTCTTGCAGAACGAGAACCTGCAGTGCCTCTTCGACCTGCCAAGCAGATGAAAAAAAAAGGATTCTAACTCTGCCCCCCCCCCCCAGAGGAGGGGGCAGGAGAGGGGGGGGGGCGCCCCCCCCCCCCCCCCCTTCCCTCCCTCTCCTCTCTGTGCGGTAGTCCTCTGCTCCGTACCTGCTGCAAACATATAGGGTAGACAATGATATAACAAAAGACAAAATGCCTTGCAAAAAATGTCGGAAATGTGGCAAGGTATTCGAAAGCAGACGCAACAAAACCAAACCTGACTCGGCGGCGGTTGCTCCCCCAATCGCCACAGCACAGACAAATACAGGAACCGCAACGCAAGCATACGAAGAAGCAGCAAAAAAAGCTGACGCACAAGAACTGCAGCAACAGCCGTCGACGAGGGGAGGAGGTTCACAGGACCCCGTCTAGGGCCCGGCGACGTCGGCAAAGCCCCTGTCCAAAAAGTTGTACGATGCATTATTCACCCAGGGGGGACAGCGGGAGAAGGCGCCAAGCACAGATTTCCCAGCCACAGCTTGAGCAGTAGCTCACGCAGGGCTGCTGAGGCAGACCAGTTTATTATCATTTTTTTTACAGTAAAAACACTGTTTCTTTTTTTTGTGTGTAGCAGCCCGGCGGGCTCTTTCCCTGACAAAAACACAGCGAGATGAATTCGCAGACAGAGCCCGCGGGCGAATCCAGTGCGGCGCGCCTTTTCAAGAGCAGGTACGGAGCAGAGGGCACCACGGTCTCCATGCCCCCCTCGGGCGCGCGGCTGTGCCTACGAGCGAGAGGCAGGCTGAGTTTGCTCAGTTCGTCTCAGTTTGGGCCAGAGTGGCTTCCCGCCTGCGAACGCTGTTTTACCCTCGGCGAGTGCGCGAGCCTCGCGGAGGCGGAACCTTGGGCCGATGACGACGGACACTTTAGGCTGTGTGCGCTGCACGCGCGCAGGGTGGAAAGAAAGCGCGAGTACCGGCGTGGCAGGCGCGCGCGTCGCAAGAAAAAGCGTCGTTTGCGCCCTCCCAGCGACACCGCTGGGGCGGGGGGGCCGCCCGCGCCGGCCATTGCATTGTGGTTCAAACGCCTAGCCGAAGCGGAGCCCTACGTAGAACAAAGGCCGGGCATCAAGATGTTGCAGCGTTTTGGTGCCGCTTTCAAGGTCGTGGAGGAACACAAGCTCGTGTTCCGAGAGTGGAGGGTCGGGCAAGCCTCAGATGACCGCGTCGCGTGTGAAGCGTGCTACGAACATGAAAACGTAGCCACGCTAGCAACTGTGCGCACGGCGGGGCGGGACTGGCCGACTCTGTGCGCACGACACGGAAAGGAGAGGGGGGACTCGACTGCCTTTGCTGATTTGTAATATAAGTTTAGATCGATTCATAACAATGAGAAAAAAAGACGTGCATACAGAACTTGCCCAGACTGTTCTGTGCCCCCTGCCCCCCCCCTCCCCTCTCCCCCTTCTTCCCTCCCCCCCCCCTCCCATTTGATCTCGTGCAGGTACTTTCTGTAAATTGTTGGAGAGAAAAAGAAGGGGAGGGGAGATTAGGTCCATGACGACGCACGTATGCCCAAGGCAAGTGACCATGGTCTTGTACTCCAGCTTGAAAAAGTCCTGCACAGACGTAAAGGAAGCGTCGGGCGCAACGGAAGCGTCGGAAGCGTCGGAAGCGTCGCAACCGATTGCGACTTCTCGCAGCCAGACGCCACAATTTTATGAGCTTCGATATTACAAGGATCCCCAAAAACCGCTGCTAATAGTATATTCCCCATCGGAACCTAGCAAAACGATAAGCGCTGACATCAACAAGAAAAACCAACTTCCTTCGCGGTTCATACTTTCGGCCTGTCTGCTGTATCTCATCGAAGTACCTAAAAAAGATGCCAACACTGTCATAATCCGGCTGATACCTGCTGACGTCAAAGAAACTGCTGGCTCGCTAAACCCGGAAGTCGCGGTGTTAAGCAAGCGATGTCACTGGCCAATTGAGGGTGACAAGGGTCTGGTAAATGATATTACGTGCATAGACTGGGTACGCTTGTCTCTGATGCAGCCAACCGCGACAACCCTTCGACCAAACAACTTGTTTGCAAGTCCAGTGCTCGAGGTTCAACTATACACACCTGCAAACGAGAGCAGTTCTCACTACGACTTGAAGCGTCGTAGCGAGAGTCCTCTGACCTACGTTTTGGCGCCTAACTCCAAACTCGACCCCAAGAACAAACCAAGCCACGAAACATACGACTATGTAAATAATCGGGAGATGCAAATTGCCTTGCCGCAATTCTCATGGTTTCCGAAAGAAGATGATCCAGCTCGACGTATGCGATTTGAACAAGTTCGTCAATCAGTCCAACTTGAGCAGCTCCGAGATTATCCCGATCCCGAAGAAGTATGGAACCTTGTGGCCGGCTTTCTAAAAAAAAGCCTTTACAAAGGATTTTCTGCGCGGTCAACAGGTCACCGTGTCGCTACTGCCTTGTTTACGAGGCCCAAAGACTGGCAAGCCTCACAGTCTGCTTTCCTTTATGGAACACTCTCTGTTTGAGACGGACAGTGTGGAGACCGTAAAATGGTGCGAGGTGGCAGACGCTGCTCCAGCCCCTCCCCCCCGCGATCGTCACGAAATCTGAAGTTTCCAATTCAGAAGCTTTTAATAAAGTTTTTACTTGTACTTGAAAACCCCACAAAACTCCAGGCGCGAGAGAGAAAGCAGCAAAGCCCCTCTCTGCACACCCCCCCCCCCCCCAAAGAAGAGGGGACTCTTCCCCCGAGT
The DNA here is from genome assembly GCA_019918135.1 of Paulinella micropora. Taxonomy (NCBI): domain Eukaryota; phylum Cercozoa; class Imbricatea; order Euglyphida; family Paulinellidae; genus Paulinella; species Paulinella micropora. The sequence continues at coordinate 164,674 of WBZZ01005995.1, read as the reverse complement.
CCCTCATTCCTCCCTGTCCCCCCCCCCAAAAAAAAACTCTAGCCGCTTGATTTTTTTTGCTCTTGGCTATTAATACAATACCTAACGCAAAACAAACCCGGCAGCTCGCACACGGAAAACAATGGCACAGTCTGCATCCACGGTGCTGCCTTGTGCAGACTGCGCCCGTTTGATTAGGGGTTTTCTTGAGTTCAAAGATATACAGGTTCTCAGAGGCGTCGGTGGTCGTAACTGGACCGGGGAATACCGCCAACCTGTAGCCTCCCGGGTCAACGAGCTTCTGGAGCGCATTTGCATGGCCAAGGTACGCGCCGCGGAAGAGCGGCACGAGGTGAAGGACGAAGAGGTCCCAGATCGCGCCGTGGAAGATCGGCGCGAGCTGGAGGAGATTGCAAACGTCGTGCGACGAGAACGCGCAGACGCTGTGACCAACATCATGTTTACAGACTTATGGCGCCCAGGGTCTAACGTCGACGGTTTGACCCGTGAAATGTACTGGAAGTCTTTGCAGGAGACGGTCGAGCTCATCCGAGTCCGCAAGGAAGGGGAACTGGAAAGGCTTGTTTTGTCGGCAGGCTCAGCGCGGGGTACTGCCGGCTCAGCGATGCTGACCGAGGGAATTTTCCCTTTTGAAACCAAGTCCAATCTGGCCATAAGGCATCTGTGTCTGCACAACTTAACAATGCAACTTGATCAGAAATATAGCCCTTTTACGCTACAAGATCTCGGGGTGAGACACCTCCACTTGCTGCGGACCAGACTCCGGGGTACCCGCCGGGCGGTATTTGTGTATCGCTGCCGCAAGCTCAAGACGTTTGTTTTCACCCCCGCCGAGCGCGCGCCCGACGAGTACCTATATCTGGAACTCAAGGATTGCAAGAGGCTGCAATGTGTGGAGGTATACACGCCACCCCCACGGGACAGCGTGGACGACACGAGCATGTGGCTGGAGGTGAACGGCTCAGGCTCCACGAAGAGTAAGAAGTTGCATGTTGTTGTGGGGGGAGGCAAGGCGTATGTTTGTGTGCAAGACTGTGGCGCCAAAGAACTTTGCATCGAGCCTTGCGCCAGGCGCAAGGTGCCGTTGCGCGACCTTGTTCTACGTGTTGAGGGGGGTGGCGTGGAGGAAACGCGACTGAATCTCGGCCCGGAACAGACGGGGGGCGTTTCGGTGACCTTTGACCAGTTGGCAAATCTTAAACGCGTAGCACTGACCTCCTCCTCCTCCTCCTCCTCCTCCTCAGGTCTTGCTTTGACGGGTCTGTTTCACGCGGGCTTCTCCAGGTGTGAGCAGCTCGAAGAGATCGTGCTGCCCGCGATTCTTTGGTCGTGGCATCTCGATCCAGGCGAACAAATACATTTTTTTTAATAGTGTGAGCATCAGCGTCGCTAGCTGTGACAGAATTGAGCGAATAGGCTGCTGGCCACGGGGGCCAGACGACGACAAGGACTCTGCAGCAGCCCCGCGCGGGCCGCCACAGACTGGCGCGCGCGGGCTGCCACAGCCGCATCTCAAGCTGGAAATCAAGGGTTACCCCAAACTCAAAGAAATCTGCTTGAAGGATCTTTTTGCGGCCCCGGCCTCTAAGGCCGGGTGGCCGGCGCCGCTTAAAGAAATAACCATAGACATATCTTCTTGTCCGTCGCTAGAGAACATCCAACTGCCCGACAATCTAGTTGCGAACAAAGCAACTCTGCGCTTCAGCTCCTTGCCGGCTTGTAGACGGCTCATTCTACCCGCCGGTTGGAAAATCAAGACAAGGACGAGCATAACTCGTGGTGCAAACCCCCCGAAGTGCATTGAGATGGGGCAGAACTGAATACGCACGTCTGACCTTTAGCGACCGAGGTGATACACAAGACGAGGAGGAAGAGGACAAAGAAGAACAAGAAGAAGAATACAACATGTTTATTAAAAAGCTTGAACATATAAGTTTTTGGATTAATCTCAACCGCGGTTGAGATTTATAACAATAATAAACAACCCGCAGGCCGCGCGTGGGCCTTGTTGTGTGACTGTATTTTATTACAACGACACCGGGGCCGCGCCGCGGATCGCTGCTAGAAGGCGGCACTGCCCACAGACATCCCCAACGGGGATGTCCGTGGGGGGCAGAAACTGCGTCGTCTGCGTAAACAGCACCGCGTTGTCGCCCGCAGCGTTCACGCCCCCCCGCACCCAGCGCCCCTTGCACACCGAGCAACAGCACAACCGCACTTTCTGGCTTGTATGACCGCACCGCGCGCAGCGCCTGTGGGTACTCCATTAGCTCCAGCATCGCCTCGTCTAAAAATGCCAGCACGTTGTCGGCCGCGCACATCGAGACTGGGCCCGGCCCGCGCGCGGGGGGCAAAGGGGCCGAGCGTGGGGCGCGCACTCCGCGCGCAGGCCGCGCACCCGGGCTCCGTAACTACGGCGGCCACGCTGGGCTGTGCTAGCTCGACCTCCAGCTCCGCCTCGGAACCATTAGCGCAGCCCGCCGCTGCGCATCGTCGTCTCCGCTCGTGCGAAACACCTCGGTTAGCTTCGCTAACCCCGTAAATATCAGCTGCGTGGCACTGCTCTGAGGTGGTTGTATACTTCGTATGTACAACCACGCCCCGCGCGAGCGCGACTGTTGCCAGTGCCGGCGCGACTCACGGGCCAGCACGTCCATAAACTCCGGGTGCGAGTTCAGCTGTTGTATCATACAATCCAGCAATTCATTTTGTTGCTGCTTTAAGCCCGCCTTGGACACTGGCTTGCTCATCTCGCTGTGCTTTTCTTTAGAGAAAGCAGCAACAAAGCCCTCTGCACAGCCCCCCCCCGTCCCCCACCTGACGCTGAAAAGAAGGGGGGGGGGGGCGCCCCTTCCCCCCGACCACCCCCTTGCTGTTTTTTCGCACAGCACACGGGGAGTGCATTGAGATGGGACAGAACTCTGACTACGCACGTCTGACCTTTAGCGACCGAGGTGATACAGAAGACAAGGAGGAAGAGGACAAAGAAGAATAAAACATTTTATTAAAAAGCAGCCATAAAACAAACTAGAATCCTGCCACCGCCAGCAAAAGCCGGCGGAAAGGCCGGCTTTGGCGGGAAATTGTGCTAAAAATTCTTGCAAAGTTCAAGCAGGGCTCGCAGCAGCCAGACGTCGGGCTGCTACTGCAGAGTGCCTTCCCAACGGCACCGCGCCGCGGATCGCTGCTAGAAGGCGGCACTCGTGCTTGTGAATCGGCCAGTCGCTTCGCTGGTGCTCAACTCCACAATAGACCTTCGCGAGGCAACGCGCACATTTGTGCCCCACGCCGGCACAACCCCCCACAGCACACACTGCAAGACAAGCTTCGCTCTCTAGGCCCTGGGCATGCATGCGGTACTCCGCGCAGATTGGGCCGCGCGGCCGCTGCAGCTGCACGCTGCAGCAATCACTCTCTGAGCCCCAGCGGCTCTGCTCACTTCCCCCCACGGGGATGTCCGCGGGGGACAGAAACTGTGTCGTCTGCGTAAACAGCACCGCGTTGTCGCCCGCGGCGTTCACGTCACCCGCGCCCGGCGGATCTTGGACACCGAGCAGCAGCACGACCGCACTCTCGGGTTTGTATTGCCGCACCGCGCGCAGTACCTGTGGGTACTCTATTTGCTTCAGCTTTGTCTCGTCTAAAAATGCCAGCATGTTGTCGGCCGGGCATGTCGACACTGGACCAGCCCCGCGGAGCGCACACCGCCGCTGCACAAACCACGCGCCACGCATTCCCTTTTCCAACCAGGCCCGACGAGACTCCTGAAAAAGAAACGCCACGAGCGAACGGTGCCCTAGCAGGTGCCGAGCCCAGCAGCACAGCTGGTGACGGGCCAGGGGCGCCCAGCTAGCTTCGCGCCCCCGGGCCTTGCCCCCCCCCGCAACCGCAGGGGGAGGGGCGGCGCGCGCCCCGCCCCCGCACCCAGTACACCCCGGCTCCGTCACGACGGCGCCCACGTCAGGCTCCAACCACGTGAAGCTGCACGCTCCCGCCTCGGACTCACTCTGCTTGCGCTCTGCTTGCACCTGCCCTGCACACGCCAACGCTTGCTGGATGGTGGGCACACGCCCTAGTTTATCTGACGCCATCAGCACAAGACAAAACAGCCCCTTCCTCGGATCCAACTCCTTAGCCCAATGCAGTGCTTCGTCGCCTTCGCCATCGAGACACTCCTTGGCCAGCCCCGCTACCCCCATAAACAGCACCGGCTGCTGCTCACCTCTCCGATGTGGCTGTACATTGCGCGTCCACACCCACACCCCGCGCTCGCGCGACTGTTGCCAGCGCCGGCAAGACTCACGGGCCAGCGCGTCCACGAAATCCGGGTGCGCTTGCACGTATTCTGTCATAAAATCCAACAAGTCATCTTGTTGCTGCTTTAAGCCCGCCTTGGACACTGGCTTGCTCATCTCGCTGTGCGGGGAGCCAGCTTTTTTAAAGAGAGCAGCACGGCCCTCTGCACAGCCCCCCCCCCACCCTGGCGCTGAGAGGGGGGGCGCCCCCCCCCCCCGACCACCCCCCTTGCTATATGTGCGCAGCACACACCCTCCCCCTCCCCCCCTCTCCCCCTCCCTCTCCCTCTTCTTCCCCTCCTCCCCCCCCTCCCCCCCCCCCTTTCTTCCCCCCGAACCCCCCCCCCCAAATTTTTCTCCCCCTCGCCCGCCTCATTGGGACTAGCCCCGCTTGATATTATCTTTAATACTCGACATCAAAGCGAGCGCGGGAGCGCGTGCAGGTGCGCGCAGCCTAAATTCTCCCCGCTTGATGCTCCCCGCACCCAAACGCGCTTGCCTGAACAACAGACAGGCGCTGACGCGCCGACCGGCAGGAGTGGGGCTACGGGAAGCACAAGTCCTCGGGTTGCGGGCTGTGGAGCCTAAACAAATAAAGCTGGACCTAGCAGATCGTCGCCGCATTCTTTTGGAGTCAGGCGGCGAAGGCAGCGCTCCGCAGGAGGCCAGCTTTGCAGCAGGAGAGCAGCAAGGGCACACTTTCTTCTACAAATTGCTGAAGGGGCCCGGCGAGCGCCATTTGTTTGGCTCCGAGGCTTCGGCCCAAGATTTCTACCACCTGGTCTACACGCAGCTCTTCCCCGAGGAACGAACAGTCTTTGTCTTACTTCGCGGCCGCTTGTGTTTTTTCGCTGACATTGAATGGTACTCTCGGTCTGGCCCCGACCCAGACGCCCATGCCAGGCTCGAGGCCTTGCGTCAGGCCGTGCTGCTAGCCGCCGGCCCGGGCCAAGCCCAGCCCGACTGGAATTTGTGCATCCACGACTTTAGTCGAGAGGTCGACGGGGGCTGGTTTAAAAACTCGTTCCATGTTTCCATGCCTCACCTCTGGTTTGCAAACATTCAAGACGCGAACACGTTCGTCCTCGGCACGGTGCTCCCGGGCTCTCCCAGCTCCTCGCTACTTTTCTATGACAGCAAGGACGCACGCTTTGACCACCCCAAGAACAAGAGTGGCTGCATACTCGACAGGGGTGTCTACACCAAAAACAGAGCCTGGCGCATGCCCGGCTCACAGAAACTCGCAGATGTCGAACAGGGGCGGCAGCTTGCCTTTCCCAGCTACCAGACCTTCATTGAACACTGCCCAAGCCACGCCCCGCAACCCGAGGGCTGGCTGCGCATCCCGCTGCCGCGCAGCCCTCGGGGGGCAGCATGCCCCCCGTGCCCCCCTGCCCTCCGGCGGGCTGCAGCAACAGGGCAGGGGGGCACGGGGGGCAGCATGCCCCCCGAGGGCAGCATGCCCCCCGAGGAAAAACCCAGTACCTGCCCGCACGCAGGCTGTAGCTGCGGGGGACTGGCCGCCAACTGGGTCGACCCGCCACCCGCGCTCGTGCGCAGCCTAGCTGCCCTCATTATCCCCAAAATTACTCTGCTACTCCGTGTGCACGGGGATCTCTCCAGCAAGGTCACCTTCCACCACTCCACGGACAGCACAGGCAAAACTCGCTGCTCGTTCCTGGCCACACCGACGCGTGGCAAGCGCAGGCTCTGTCTCGTGCAAGAGGCCCGGCGAAGAGCCCGCAATCAGCAACAGCAACACGGAGAAGAACACGCTCCTGCCGCCACCTCGGCGGCAGCGGATATGAACGGAAACAGTGAGCCTATTTTTCACGATCATAACCGCTGCCAAATTTTTGTCGGCGCGGGCGGCGCCCTTTACTACCACTGCCTCGCGGGCTCCTGTCAGACAGACCAGCAGCACAAAAAAACGGTGTACCTTGGCAACCTGCTACACCCTGCCCAGCCCGAAGCCGAGGGCGAAGCCCACTTCGACGGGGCTCCCGAAAACCTCTGCGGGGCTAGAGAACTCACAGGGGAGGAGTTAGAGGAGATAGAAAGCAAGCTCCTGCCACACCTGCGTTCGCGCCTGTACACGCGTATTCAACAACATCTGCGCGAGCAACGGTGGCCTGCTCGGTGCTGGCAAGCGCTGGAACACACACAGATTTCAAACACAAGAACAGCGCGCGGAAGAGGAGAAGACGCGCCCCCCGGCTCTGGCTCCAAATCCGCCAGCACAGAGGAAGAAGAAGAAGAAGCAGAAGCAGCCTCGGAGTCAGAATCCCGGGGGCCTGCTGCACCCGAGGGCCGCTGCAAAACCTCTCATGCCAGACCACAGCAACACCTGCACCGCCAGGATGAATTTACAGTGCCTTGCGCGACCTGCCGTAAACGCACTTTGCGCATTGTGGTCGACCAAGCATCCCGTGCGTGGATCGATGCGTGCCCTAGGTGCAACAAAACGGCGGCACGCCGCCGCCGCGTCACAGGGGAGCGCAAAACCTCGCGTCCTAGCAGAGCAACCAGGCGCAGACGTCTGGCACTAAGCTCGAGCACAGACGAGGACGAGGACGAGGACACAGAGTCCGAGTCCGAGGACTCTGACTCGGGGGCGCAGCCTGCTGCTACGAGTGCCCCTCTGCCCTCTTCCTCCTCCGGCCCGCAGCAGCAGGCTGAGCCCTCCGCCCAGGCTCAGTGCGCCAAGCTTTGCGCACAGACCCAGACACCTCGTTTTTTACTGCTGCTGGACGTTCACAACGGTCGCCTCCCCGGAGCCGATTTCCAACTCGACGACCCCGACAGACCGGGGGGAAGTCTCCAAATACAAAAGTACAACAAACGCTACTGTGCGCACCCCGAACTCGGTGAGCACATGCGCGCAGTCTGCATCGCTAGCGGGATGGGGACGGGGAAGACTCGGATGTTCACCGACATCTTACGGGTTGCCGCAGGCCATTCCGCGTGTGACATGAACCAGACGCTGCAGCAGGCTCTTCGCGCACTGATCGCAAAGCGCAGACAGGACAGGGGGGCGGCCGCCGAAGCACCCATTCGCATCGTTGTGATTGGTCCGCGCCGGACGTTCGACCATCAAGTCTACCGGCGTTTGCGGGAGGAACTAGCTGCCTGCGGTATCACTTTTGAAATCTACACAGACGTCGAAGCCAGAAAACGCAAGCGACCCACGCGAGCTGGCGAGCCAGCTATAGATCCCGACTGTGTAGTCTATCAGTACGAATCGATCCACAAGCTGGCCGACGCCCAGCCATTTGACCTTGTGATCTTAGACGAGGTTGAGAGCACGCTGAGCTGCGTGACTTCAGGGTTAATGGACTCAGCGACAGCACAGATGAACATCATCGTCTTTCAGCGCTTAATTAAGGAAGCAGGACTTGTGCTAGCTCTGGACGCCTTCCTGACTGCAAGAGCGCGGGAGGTTCTAGCGGCCATTTTGCGGTCTCCGCTCACAGCTGAGGAAGCCCTACGGGGGGCCTGCCAAGACATGTCAGCGGCATCTGAAGCAGAGATAGCTGCTGCCCTGCCTGTGTGCGTGAACGAACACTCCGAGCACAGTCTGTACAAGGCGTTCATTCATCGCAACGCCCAAAGCATCAACCGCGCACTCGACCTCATCCTACGGGAGAAGGAGCAAGGGCAGGCCGACGAACACCGCCCGGGAGCAACCTACCGCCGTCGACGCGTCCTCATTGCGGTGGGTACCCAGAGACGCGGCGTCTTGCTCCAGCAAGAGCTGGAGCAGAAATTTCCCAACATTCGCGTCCTTTTGTACCACCGCGGCTCCGAGAGGGCGGACGACTTCTTGTGCAGCCCCGAGCAGCTCTCCGCTGAGTGGGGAAAGATTGACGTGTTGATCTTTACCTCTATTCTAACCGTAGGCCTAGACTTTGCTCGCGAATACTTTGACGCTGCATTCTGTTACCTTGATAATCAGAACATATGCGTGAGAGAATATATGCAGATGCTTGGACGAGCTAGATATCTGCGCAAAAGGCAATGGCACCTCTGGGTTTCTCAGCCGGTCACGTCCGGCGGAAGGCGATACGCGCCTCTCTCGCTGCAGTCCATCCAAGATTTTCAAAACGCTTCGCAGGAATGGACACTCGCTTGCCAACGAGCGCACCAAGTCGATGTGGGATGCGCGGGGGTGCAACGTGTGCTAGGCCCGGATGGAAAAATGCGTTGGCAGGCGGCTATTTTTTGGGTAGCTCTTCTTGCTGCCTACAACACGCTTGAGAAAAGTCTCTCCAAGCACAGCGCTCTTTCTGAGCTGCGCCGTTTCCTGGCCTGCGTAAGAACCGACAGTCTGGATGTAGACTGGTCCAAGGTCCCCCTGCCAAGACGCAAGCCAGACTTCAGCCGCCCGGGCGACCCCCCCGTCCCCGACCAACAAGAACACCTAAAGTTGGAACGTCTGGCGTTGCGCACCGAACGCAAGCTGCAGCGGGAGCGCGCACGCGCCTCTGCTCCCTGGTCACGGTACAGCGGGAGGTGCAGCAGCTGCCGCCTCCCCCCTCCATCGAGGCGGAGGAGGAGGCGGCAATCGCCGCTCTTGTCGAGGGAGACGACGCCCCCGCGGACGAGATGGAACAGGCTGCAGAGAAGAGAGAGCGCGCCAGGCAAGAGGCCGAGAGCTACACTGAGTGGCTGCGGGGGCAGCCTGCTAACGTGCAAGCGCGCGCGCACAAGGAAGAGACGCGCGTGAGAGACCACGCCGCCGCATTTCCCATCTTGCCGTGCGACCCCAAAACCGTTGCACTGGCCTCCTCGGCTGACTTTGCGCGCAGAATTCTCCTGGCAAAGCTTGTGCGCAATTTCACCCACACGCAAGTGGGTGACCTCGAATGCCGGAGGGCAGACAAGAGCTACGTTGCTCTGCTCGATCAGCACAAAATAAAGCTGCCTATGATGCGTGCGACGCATGAGTTGTTGGGGGTGCTGAATCTAGATCTTGCTCTCGCTTCCGCACCTGAGGAGAACGTGCTGGACTCGCGTACATTGGACCTGCCCGGTATCACCTGTGTGTTGCGCGAGCTGTATAACACAGTGGATTGTGTGCGCAAGCAATGGCAACTGCAAGGTAATACGACGCAAGTCATAAAATCTGCTGCGGGGGCGCTAAATATCAGACAGGCTTTGGGCGCGCTGCGCACGGTTCTGCACATCCTTCAGCCTATAAAGCTCGAGCTACTGAAAAATCCGGAGCGCCGGGATGGAAAGTTCGAAACCAACACCGGTTCCTATTTTTCGAAGTACAAGATCACTCCTGAGGAGTTTGCAGGACAAGGCGCATACTCAATCGCTGACAGTTGCACGTTGCTGCCGGCTCCGCCAAGATAAAAAAGGAGTAAGTAAGTCTGTGAGAAGATTAAGGGGCGACGAGGCCCAGGCTGGAACCTGACACGCCCACAGCCTGAGTTTTTAAATAGACATTTTCATTAAATTACAAGAAGCATACAATGCAAAACTCGCAGGGGATGAGAGCCCAATAAGTGCGCAGTTCGATGATGTCTGAGGGTTCTCTGCAGAACTTACAAATATCCATACAGATTTGCAGGCGCGCCTCTTAGCGTTTTCACGGGGATTTGCCTGTGTACTGCCTTTTTGTCCCGGCGGACCGGCCGGTGTGCGGCTGCCTATATGCACCGTATCAGTGCCTGGGGGCTTGTTAGAACTTCTAAAAAAACTGAATACTCCAATCCCTTTAGTAAGAGACTTGCAGGCGCGCCTCTTAGCGTTTTCACGGGGATTTGCCTGTGTACTGCCTTTTTGTCCCGGCGGACCGGCCGGTGTGCGGCTGCCTATATGCACCGTATCAGTGCCTGGGGGCTTGTTAGAACTTCTAAAAAAACTGAATACTCCAATCCCTTTAGTAAGACACTTGCAGGCGCGCCTCTTAGCGTTTTCACCGGAGATGTCTGTTTTAATATTCTCCCGCCGCAAACGGGGCTGGAGCAGTTGCGGCGGGGGTAAGAAAGGGAGGGGGCACGGAAGGTGATCGCGCAAAGCCCTATGCTATCGGGGGGCAAAGCGCGCGCAAGAGGCAAAAGGCTTTCTCTCTCGCTTTCCTCTTGCAAGCACATCCACGCGGAACACAATTCTTTTTTTAATTCTGTGTGAAAGATACCCTCCTCAAAGACTATAGAGCAAAGGCTCTTCCTTTATACAAGAGAGTCTTAGTCTGTTTCTGCCTTTTTTGCCGTGCCTCGTACCCCACGAGAAACAAGGGGAGCCCCTGTTTGTTTTGCTTGTCCGTCTCTCTCTCTTGCCTCTTCCTAGCGAAGCCCCGGCCCCCCGCCAGCCTCCGCACTAGCTGGCTTTGCCTAGATCGTCCAATGCGGACGATCTGGGAGCCCCTCGGCAGAGCCTGGCGTGTATGTCAGAACAGGCATTGCGACAGCCTCTTCATCCGTGAGCCACGAGGGCAGTTCTCCGTTGAGCAGCGGTTTTTTTACACGCTCTTCTGAGGGACTGAAGCCTAGTTTCCGCTCCATTGCTTCGTACGCTAGCCCCGAGTCGCGCCTCGCCAAAGCGGCTGTGTGCTGTTGCTGGCGCAACAGCAGCCTAGCCTGTAATACGGCTTCTCGCGCTCGTTGCTGGGCCGTGGCTGCCTCCTCCGTGGCTTGTCGTTGTTGGGCGCAAGCAGCGCATTCCACACGTAGACGCCAGCAGCTGACGTCGGGCAGCGTCAGCTGCTGGCCCTTGGTGCTTTTCAGCGGGGAAAGACTAAAGTCGATTTCCAGACATACCACTTTTGGGAACTTATATAAAGACATCCAATGTCCCACCCCTTTGCGCGTACCAGACGTAACCTCGATGAACGCTACGATTTCTCCACGTTCGTTAAGCACCGTCACGTCGGGCCTCATTTGGGCCTCTTGAGCTTTCAGTCCGAAGCGCCCACGAGCTAGCGCTCCCAACGCCTTCTCCAGCAGAACACTGCATTTGTCGAAGCTCCGTTGCTGGCTTTGCGCGCAGGCAAGAGCACGTCGGCACCCTGCCCACGAGAAAGACAGCTTGGACAGCTTGGCCTGGATGAAGGCCAAGCTGTAGAGATGTGCGAGCCCCTTCCAGTCATGAGCTTGGACGTCTTTTTCGAAGTGTGTAAAGTAGTTTGTGCCCATCTGTCCTTCGGCAGGTTGGCTCACTAGAACCAACCGCCTTTGGCACTGCGGGCACTCAAGCTTGTCGTGCCAAAGCTCTTGGTTTGAAAATGCCTCCTGTGCCGTCACGAGCCTGTCGGCTTCTTTGTTATCTGTGATAAGACGCGCGAGCGGTAACACGCTCCCGTGCGCATCACACACGGGAAACAGCTCGGGAGCTTCGACCGTTAGAAACCGGCGCAGATCCATCCCCCTTGTTTTGGCTCTCTTTCTTTTGTGTGTGTGTGTGGGGGGGGGGGGGTAGATGTGCTGCCCGCCCCCTTTTTTCGGGGGGGGGGTGCCTCCCCCCCCCCCTCCACACTTCCCACTCCTCTCCCCCCCCCCCTCCACACTTCCCACTCCTCTCCCCCCCCCTCCCTTATTTGTTGAGGTGCAAGTTGCACCCTCGTTGACGGCTGTCCAAGATCTGTGGGCCAGGAGCATGGACAGCCGCGCGGTGCGACACTTTATCCGCCAATACGGTCACCATGACGCGGTGGCAATTTTCTACAAGCACTGCGCCTGCACAGATCACTCCGCAGTTTGCAGGCGCTGGTTCGATCTGGTAAACTATATTTGTCTAGCTTTTTTGTTTCAGAATTTCTTTCTGCACGTCGTCCGGCCCCACATCTGTTCGACGTGCAGAAAAAAATTATTTGCAGATTGTCGATGTGTTTCTGCAATCGGTACACGCGCGCACCCCGCTGCCGATTGCAGAAACATATCGAGAAGGGCCCCCAAGGCGAAAGCGCAGCGAGCTCTTTGTCAAGCTTTTGGCTTGTGCGCCACACACGCAATTTGTCGTAAAATGAACCGGCTGGCGCACTCTTATGTGAAAAGGGAGGGGGGGTTCTGCTCCCCTGTTCTTTGAGCCCCCCGGGCTCAGGGGGGCTCAGGTGGAGGGAAGAAAAAAAAGAGGGGGTGGGGGAGGCGCCCCCCCACCTCTTTCCCTTCGCCTTCTCTCTCTCTCTCTCTCTCTCTCTCTCTCTCCCTTTCCCCCGTTCGGCCACGTAGCAGCCCGCCAAGATTTCGAACGCACATGAGGCGCTGGCCTTGTTCGGAGAGCAGTGAAGCTCCTGTCACCGTATATTCCCGATGGAAAAAGTGACGTTTCGGCTTTTGCGGGAGCTTTTGCTAAAACTTTAGCTTGTGCTAAATTTTTAGCTCTGCTAAATTTTTAGCTTGTGCTAAATTTTTAGCTAAATCTAGAATCCTGCCACCCTATATGCCCGGTACGGAACGACACCAGTACCTTGGACGAACACACGTGCGATTTGTCGCAAACTGGACCGGTCGCCCCGCTCTGTGGAGAGCGAAGTTCTGCGCGTTTTTCCGCAAAAAACGTGCCGGCTTTTGCGGGAGCTTTTTGCTAAACTCTGCGGGGCTCTGCTAATTTTTAGCACTGCTAATTTTAGCATGTGCTCGCCGAGTTTAGCGCTGCTAAACTCGGCGGAGCTCTTGCTAATTTTTAGCTCAAATCTAGAATCCCGCCACCTTATATCTCCGGTACGGAACGACACCAGTGCCTGGTGCGGCGAACACGTGCAAATTGTCGCAAAAATGAAAACGGTCGGGCGGGCGAAGCCCGCCGACCGTTTTAATAAAAAAGCCTTTTTTTTTCCACTACCATTGCCACCGGAAGAAGCGGGGGGGGGGGGGAGGGGGTGTTGCCCCCCCTCCATTCGCAGCCCCCCGCGCTCTCACGTACACCTCTCCCCCCCCCCCCTCCTCCTCCCTTTCTCTCCCCCCCTCCTCCCTTTCTTCCCCCCCTCCCAACATTTTGTATTGCGAAATGTCTGCACCGCGAAATGTCTGCACCGCGAAATGTCTGCTTTAAATAAAAAAGAAATTCTGCTCCCGCCCAAGCCCACAGACCATTGGCGACGATGGCTACCGCGGATGGCACGCGGGCTGAAGCCCAGCGCTGGCTACGAGCGGCGCTCGAGGGCCAGGGCGTGCAGGAGCCCGCACTAAGCGCACTTTTGCGCGCACTGCAATACCGCGACCGAGCAGGGCTTTTGCGCCTGACGGAGGCAGATATCAAGTTTCTGGTAATTAAGGCCCGCCCAGGCTCGAACCGGACCTGGCGCTGCTCTTGCGGGACCTTTTGCGGCAGCTGCACCCCTTGCAGCCCCTCCAATCTGCGCCAGCTGGCGCAGAGGTCCCGCAAGAGCAGGTCCCTGCCAACGTTCAGACCCTGGTCCCAAGCCTGCCTGCCTGGGGCGTAGCCCAGGCAGGCTCCTGGTACAAGCTCGCTAAATGATACGCCCTGAGCAGGGGCGTGTTCAAAAACAGGGTCGAGGCGTTTAAGTGGTATGCAAAAGCGGCGGAGCAAGGCTACCCTGAGGCACAGTACGAACTTGCTTGCTGTTACCATTATGGCTGGGGTGTCCCCCGCAAGGAGGGCCAGGCCATTGAGTGGTATACGGAAGCGGCAGAGCAAGGCCATGTCGCAGCGCAGCGCAGCCTTACCGGCTGCTACAAGGGTGGCACGGGCGTGCCCAGGGACGAGGCTAAGGCTGTCGAGTGGTATACAAGGGCGGTAGAGCAGGGGGATGCCTACGCACACTACAATCTTGCTGAATGCTACGAATATAGCACAGGCGTGCCCAGGGACAAGGCCAAGGCGTTTGATTTGTATACAAGCGCGGCCGATCGGGGCTGCAGCATAGCATGGACGCAAATAAAGGCGGAGGAGGGCGGCAGCTCTGCGCAGTACGATCTCGCTGAATCCTACAACGATTGCACGGAACCCGGTGAAGTCAAAGCAGTCGAGTGGTATACAAAAGCAGCAGAGCGAGGCCATGCCGAGGCGCGCTACGAACTTGCTAAATGCTACGCCCGGGGGGCGGGCGTGCCCCAGGACTGCGGCAAGGCAATCGGGTGGTATACAAAGGCAGCCGAGCAGGGGCACGCCGAGGCGCAGTACAAACTAGGTAAATGCTACGCCCGGGGCACGGGCGTGCCCCAGGACTGGGGCAAAGCAAGCGGGTGGTATACAAAATCAGCAGAGAAAGGGCACGCAGGGGCTCAGCGTAGCCTAGGTGAATGTTATTCTGGCGGACGGGGGGTCGGGCAGGACAAGGCCAAGGCAATCGGATGGTACCGCCAAGCCGCCGAGCAAGGGGACCCCGGTGCACAATTTAATTTGGGAGTTAGCTATGCTAGCGGTACGGGGGTCGAGCAGGACGATGCCCAAGCGGCTGAGTGGTTCCGCTTAGCAGCGGAACAAGAGCATGCCTTAGCGAAGTACTTCCTCGCGATCTAATCACTCTGTGTAATTTTCATTAAAATCGTCCGGTCGTTTTCCTTGTCTTTTCTTTGGGCTCTTGAGCCCCCCGGGCTCAGGGGGGCTCAAGTGGAGGGGGAGGCAGGGGAGTGAGGGGGGGGGGCACCCCCCCCTTTTTTTCTCAGGGGGGACGGAGTCCCCCCGAGCTCTCTTATTTTTTTCCTGTGGCATGTCGGACCACCTTGATGGCAGGTTCTCCGTGAGCATCTTTGGTAGCATCACAGCAGACCCCCTGCTAGGCTTGATCGAAGTGTCTCGTGCGCTGAATTACGTCCAGAACTGCGGCCTCAAAAGCGCGCGGCAAAAGATCCAGAGTGCCAAGCGTAGGTTTGGTGACGTGGTCTTTACTCGGATCAAATTTAAGGGCACTCCGCTGGCCAGTCTCGCTTGTGGCCAGGACTCCTTAGCTAGATTGTTTGATCGATTGGAGATAAAAGGACCAGCAGCAGAGGAATTGCTCAAGGAGTTTAAGCGCATCTGCAGCGATCCCTCTCTACCGCTCCCTGCGGTTTATCACATGATTCCGGGCTCGAATGTCACAGTCGAGCCAGAAGAAGACAAGGGCGGGCGCTCTGCGCAGCCGCCGGAGCCTAGCGACGAAACAACGGATGACGAGGACGAGGACGAGGACAGCGACAAAGAAGAAGAAGGAAAAGAAGAAAAGGGAAACGGAAAAGCGGTTGCGTCACTATCGTCGTCGTCGGCCGCGGCCCCTGAGTGCAGCCAACGCCCCAGAAAGAAGCAAAGGAGAGAACTAGGCCCTGCTGGCAGAGGTGAGATTGCAAAGAGCGTCCGGGAACGGAAAGAGCGTCTGTCCCAAATGGCAGAATCAATCCACCGAATGACAAGGCTCGAGAAACAACTAGACATCGCGCTGGAAACTTTGCGCTCATTTAGCCCCACCTCTCAGTTCCGCGCGGATGCCGTGGAGCTGTTCTTAGACAAGGTCTTCTTGGAGTTGGGAGACGAGGCCATGCCGGGGGGGCTCCGCGCCGGTGGGCAGACCGGGGGACAAACCCCCCGCGCCCCCTGCGCGGAGGGGCATGACCCCGCGCCCCCCCTTTCGGGAATTGTGCTCCCTGCACCTTCCGCGGCCCCCCTTCCAGAGGGCCTGGCTTGAGTGGCGGCGGTGCCCTGCGGGGGCCAGGATGTTTTTGTTGCGCTTTTTAATAAAACGTTTTTGTACTCGAGTTTGAAACCCCGCAGAGGCAAGCTGGCCCCCGCGCCCCTGCGGGGTTTCATTTTTTTCATTAAGATTACAAGATCTATTGTATTACAAAATCGTCGCCCGCGTAGCCCACGATCATCCGTACCAGCTCTGGTAGTACCAGCCATTCACGCACGATGGCGGCTTTGACCTGCGCCAGCTCCGCCACCTCGCCGCGGGCTCGCAGTACCAAATCCTGCCCCAGCTGCTCGTTCGTCGGGCCTAGCCCTGGTATTGTCAGTGCGAGCAAAGCCCGCCAGGCCAGAGGGAGCGCTGCCGACATACTAGTTTCCAAAAGACACCAGCGGCGGCTCAGTTGCGCGACGCAGAGCCCGAGGCCTCGCTCGTCCAGGAAGGGCTCGACCGCCTGAAAAGCGTCCTGGGCTACGGAAAAGCTCGGAGCGAAAAACTGCGTGAATTCGAAAAATGTCAAGCGAACGCGTCTCAGGGCAGGCGGACCATCGGGCGCTCAGATCCGGGGTGACAGGCACGAGTGCTCCACCCCGGCACAAGTACGTGGCCCAGTCAGGGGGCTCTTGGTCTAGGTACTTCCGTTCTTGCGGAAACGCTACTTGCGTGACCTCTTGGAACACGTGGTGGACCTTGGAGAAGTAGAAAGATCGCGAGTGCTCCAGCACCCACGAGGTCGTCAGGTCTGGGGGCATGTCCCCCGCGCCCCCCCTGGCGCGGGCCTCTAAGTAGCACAGAAGATCTGCCAGGTCCCGCGTCTCGGCCGGCCTGGCGGGCGCTCTTACCCAGTCGCCAATCCGGTGGAGCTCCTCTGTCGTGCTAGGCGAAGCCAGCGACCCGTTCCCGACCCGGACAAAGAACCAGGTTGGGTCTTTCCAGTACAGGTGCAGCAAAGCCAGAACCTCCTGTTTCAGAGCCATTTTGCAAAATTAGCACCAGAGTGTAAGACTTGGTCGAGCTTTAATAAAAAAAACTGTAAGTTTACGTTCGAGAGGCCTGCTCCTGGAGCAGACCTTCCTGCTTGCGCAAGTGAGCCGGCGTCTTGATATATTGAATGGGGGCTCTGTGCGTGCCTTGCGCAAGGGCGCCGAGGACCCAAGGCGTGATCTGCGCGTGTACTTCCTTGGGAGTGACAGAAGCATCTATAATCTTCCACTCCGCCTGCTTCTGCAGAGATTCGAACTGGGCAGCTACCTTTTGCTGCATCTCTTTTGTCTCATAGCGCTCGTTGCCATTGTGCGCGTCACTTGCAAAAGCACGCATTGATATGAGCACTTGCGCAGGCCAAACGCGCACAATAGATCAAAAACACTATTTACCGTCTGGCGGCTTCCTGCAGAGGCATTTGCAGGAATAGCACCTACAGACGCATCATCGTCTGTAGCAGCAGGGTTGGGAAGATGCGGACACTGTGTGTCGAGGAGTGAGTTAAGATACCAAGTCAGGTGACGGGAGACCTACTTCAGAAGAAAAGCACCAGCTCGGGTCCAACCCTTTCGCTGCCGAGAAGGCGACGCCAGAGTAGGAGTAGCGATCCACGACCACTGAAGTACCCTTCTCCAGCAGAGCGACTATGGAAGCTATCACGTGCACATGCACACATACACACACTGAGCCCCCCACTTCCTCTTGACCCGACTGTTCCCAGCGGTTGGCGGCGAAGAGCAAGTGGATAGCATGATCATCGATCTGAGCCTTGCAAGTTAGGTAAGCGTCGATAATTTTCCCAATCCGGGTGCCTCGGTCGGGGAAACTACGTATTTTGGGGGGGGGGGGGGAGTATGTAACACACAAGGCACGAAAAAAAGCGTTCTAGCTAGCTCTGTTGGAGATAGCAAGGCGCGAACCGCATGGCCACTGCTTCCTTGCCTTGGCTTTGTAGCCAAGGCACCAGCAGATCGACTTGCGTAGACTTGCCCGTGCGATCCAAACCCTCGAATAAGATAAACAAGCCGCGACTGACAAGCGCCGGGGTAGTAGTGACTGTGGACATGGTCCACGGGCCCTCTCTCACACTTCTCGGGCTTTAGTGACTAAAAAGACCTGAGGCCAACCAGACGAGAGCCCGCCAGGCCAGGGGTTGGCTTCAGGTAGGGGGGGGGGGGGTCGCCCCCTTGCAGCCTTTCCGTCCTCTCCCTGGCCTAACAGGTTAGGCGGGGGGGGGGGGGGCCAATCGCTCAAGTACCCAAGCTTTAATTAAAAATACAAGTCTCTTTGTTGTGCGCACACACAGCCGGGCCCGGAATTCTAAGCTCCTTCGGCTGCCGAGTCAATGGCGCAGCAACACGCGCTAGGTAGGGATCGGCAGCTTTTTGGATTACAATGACTAGTCCTTTCTTTTAGAGCGGGTGGCGATATCGGCGAGGGTGTGGAGCGCTGAAGTAGGCTCTGAACGTCGTGGCTGCCGTTGCGTCTGCTGTTCTGAGCGCCTTGCTAGCCCTACGTCCCACGACGCCATCGTCTCTAAAGTCTGAGAAGGCAGTAGCTCTTGTAAGCGTCCTAGGGCCTCAACCAGTTCCATTTGCGCTGTTCTAAGTTTCTCCCGTATAATAGGCACCGCATAACTGTCTGGCAACTTGTTTACGTTTGTATCAAACCACTGCAAGTACGGTGTACGGAAATGCTTCAGTTCCAGCTTAAGCCGGAACTCCTTTGCTCTCATAGAGTCTGTCATAATGCCTTGCAACGTACGAAGCAGAGTATCCCAGTTCGTCCAAAATATTTTCTGTACCGTGGCAAGCTCCTTCGTTTCTTTCCACCACTGTTTCCACTTAGCTTCCCAATTGATTCGAGCTAGGTCCAAAGCTTCTGTACGCTTAAGTTCTCTGGCCTCAGTAGTGTTGTGTGGATTTTTTTTGCTTAAGCGTTTTTTTTGTGCTTTCAAAACGTCCTTCTCCATTCCTTCAAGCATTGCCTTGGGCGACTGGGCCTCCTCCTTTTGTGTCCCCAAACTGTCGTATTTTTTTTGTAGCTGCTCGACGACACTTTGCCCTTTTTCTATTTTCTTCTGAAGCGCTAGGAATTGCCTTTCGATAGTAATGTCGATCACTTCATCGTCTTGGGTTGGGTGCGTGCGCGAAAGAGATAGATAAGATGTTGCGCGGGCTCGCACAAGGAGAAGAAGACACTTGATAAAGCAACGTACATCGTGTGCGCGAAAGCTGGGATAAGCTCGCACTAATTCTTCTATTTCGTCGCTCTTGCGAAACCGGAACATGTCGGGGTTGCTGGGGTGCTTGTCTATGAAGGCGCTCTCGTACAAAAACCTTGCCTTGGGCTGGCCTGTGCTAAAGTAGCTAACACCGCCGCCTGCGAGTGGTGGTACGCTGAGATATCGTGCGGCACGGAACAGGAAACCGTCGTATCCTCGTATCCCAGCTTTGCTCTGGCACAGGTCGTCGTACCACCACTCGCCTACAATGGTCAGTGCTTCGCTAAGTACAAGATTAGGAGACTCTAGCATCTTTTCCACGTGTACACGTAGCTTGTCCCAGAGCACTAGGAAATAGCTTGGCGCTAGGCGCGTGAGACCATTGGCCACAACGCTGAGTAAGTTAGCTAGTTTTACTACTTCCGTGTTGTTTTTGTATGGGCTGGCGTCGAAATCAATCTGCATACAGAATTCGGGTGCTACATCCCGGAGCAAGAACTGGTGGGAGTCGTTGCTGTAAATCGTTCCTTCTGGCGTCCAATTAAAGAACAAAACTTGTGATTCTCCCAGAGCCTTTAACATCGCGTCGACCAAGTCCCGGAAAAGATTTGCGCCAGGAAATTCCGGGGATTCTTGGTACGTCAACAAGTTTGTCTCTTTCCCAGTGTGCTGCCCCTTTACAAGCTCTGTAGCAACCCAATAGTTTTTGGCGCTGTAGGTAGCTTTGCTGTCGTTGGCGGCACTGACTGCTTGCGCTTTGTTGTCGTTCGCGTCATCATCGGCTATGAATACCAGGCCATACACCTTAGGCACTAATTTCTGTGTTTGTAGGTGTCCCAGTAGCTGCAAATAATCAATGAGCTGGCCAATCAGCATTGGCTTGTTCATTGATAGATTAGCTGCTACGTGTTTTAGAACCAAATTGCTGTCGGCCAGCCTAATGGCAGTGTCCCAGCTAGCATCGTCGGCGGAAAGGTTGGCCAGCTTTGCGACTTGTGCTTTGGAGAGATCGAAGCAAGGAATTTGGTTTGGCCAGACGCTTTGGAGTTTTTGTTTAAATTTGGCGCTATTTCTAACCAGCTCGAGCTCCAGATCAGTCGCCACCAGTGTGTCGGTGGAAAGGTGGTGTCGGAGCTTGATTGGACGCCAACGTTCGATGAATCCATCCACCTTTTCGGGTGATATAAAACCCTTGACGATCTCTGCTGCTTGGATCCGGTGGCCTTCGCATAGCTTGTCTAGCAGTCCGATTTGCTGGATAGTTTGTCGGCGCCCGTCTACTACCGTCTGTTGATCGGTCCTGCGGACTTTGCTCTGCGGCTCTTCCACCATCGTGTGTTGTTGTTCTTGTTGTTTTTCTTGTAAGCTGCAGCTCTTACATAATTGCAGTAGTTACAATTTGTATTTGCCCCCCCCCCCCTCCTGCACCCTTTTTTTCTTCCCTCTTGCCGTTCCTCCCTCCCCCCCCCTCCCTTTTCCGAAGGAGTGGTGAATATTTGTGCCTAGCTAGTTTCCAAACTTGCTTTGGAAACTTTTTTTCCAAGCTAGTTTGCCGGGATATATGTTACTTACGAGTTTTTATTGAGCTTATTTTTTGGGGGGTGGATCTGCCATTCTTGGCGCGGCTGTGGCGACTGCTGCCAAGTCGTCGAGCGTTGCAGCAGGCTCTGGCAGAGCTAGAGCTTGCTGTTGTGTATGCTTTATGGACCGCCTAGCTAGCCATGACAGCACTGCCTCTACAGAGTCCCAAGGCAGTAGCGCTTGTAAACTTTCTTTGAGGTCTGCTACTTTTTCTAGTCTAATTTGTAGTGCATGGCTGGGTGGAAAATATCGTACGTTGGTATAGAATAAACCCGAGTATTTCCTACCGAACTCCGTCAGCTTCACTGTGAACAGGTCTTTCTTGTTTGGGCTAGAATTCGTCATGATCTCCTGCAAACTAGAAAACAGCATAACCCAATCACCCCAAAATCTTTGCTGCAATTCGTTCAATTCGTTCATTGCCGTCGTTGGAAGCCACCATGTAAACCAGCTATTGCGCCACTTTTCTTGAGCGGTGCGCAAAGCTCCTACACGCCCAAGTTCCCTGCCCGTACCAGTAAGGGGTTGGTTTTTTGTGCTGAAGCGTTTTTACCGCTGTCTGGCCAACGTCAGCGACCATTGCTTGAAACATGGCGCATGGTGCCTGGACCGCACGGGCATGTTGTTTCGACTCGCCAAGGCGGTTGACGGCAAGCTGCTCTTTTGCTAGTTCCCGTCGAAGTGCTGCGAATTTAGATTGCCGAGTAATGTCGATTACGTCGTCGTCATCGTCTTGCGTTGGGCGCGTGGGCCCAGCGCAGGATAGCAAAGTCGTAGCGCGGTCTTGGCAGATGAGAAGAAGAAAACTGATAAAGCAACGTACGTCGCGCGCGTCAAAGGCGGTATAACTCCGCACTAGTGCTTCTATTTCATTCACCGGGCGAACCCGAAACATGTTGGGCTGGCTGGGGTGCCTGGCGATGAAAGCGCTCGCGTACAAAAACCTGGCCTGCGATTCGCCTGCGGTAAAATAGTTCACAGCGCCTTGGGCAGAAACTGGTAGGTTGAGATATCGTGCGGCACGAAACAGGAAACCGTCGTATCCTCGTGCTCCAGCTTTGCTCTGGCATAGGTCGTCGTACCACCACTCGCCGATAATGTTTAGCTCTCTGCTAAGTGAAAGGCCAGGAGACATTTGTATCTAGTCCCACTCCACGTACAAACACAGCGTTTTCCAAAGCACTAGGAAATAGTCTGGCCGCAGGCGCGTGAAACCATTGGCCACGGCGCTGAGCAAGTTTGCTGTCTGTACTAGGCGCTTGTTGTCAATGTATCGTGTGACTTCGGGATCGAGCTGCATACAGAATTCGGGTGCTATGTCATTGAGCAAGAACTGTTGGGATTCCCGGCTGTAAATCGTTCCTTCCGGCGTCCAATTAAAGAACAAAACCTGTGATTGTCCCAGAACGTTCACCATCGTGTGGACCAAGGACTGGAAAAGCCTTTCGCCAGGATTTTGTGGGGATTCTCGGTACGCCAACAAGGTTGTTTCTTCTTCACTAAACTGCCCCTCCACCAACTCTGTAGCAACCCAATAGTTCTTGGCGCTGTCGGTAGCTTTACTGTCGTACGTAGTGCCAGTGGGTATGAATACTAAGCCATACACTGGAGGCACTAATCCCCTTAGGTGCAGGTTGCTACGTAGCTGCAAATAATCAACGAGCTGGCCAATCAGCAGTGGCTGGCTTGCTCTTGACAGATTAGCTGCTACGTGCCTGAGGACCAGTTTGCTTTGGGACAGCCTAATCACGTTGGACAAGCTAGCATGGGCGGGCGGAGCAAGTGTGGCCAGCGCTGTGACTTGTTTTTGGGAGAGCTCGAAACAAGGAATTCCTTGGGGCCAGACGTTTTTGAGCTTCTGGTTAAATTTGGCGCTATTCTTAACTAGCTCTAGCTCCAAATCAGTTGCCACCAGTTCGTTGCCGGCAAGGTGGTGTCTGAGTTTGATAGGACGCCAACGTTCGATAAATACCTTCAACGTTTCGACTGGCATAGTGTGTGTGACGATTTGATCTGCTTGGTTCCTGTGATTTGTGCACAGCTTGTCTCGCAGCCCGGTCTGCATGATAGTTCTTCGACGCCCTTCTAACACCTGACTGCTAGGGTCGATCGTGGCAGGCGGCTCCATCCAGCCCACACACGTTTGTTTGTTTTGGTCTCTTGTAAAACCGCGGCTCTTACATATTAATTATGTAAGAGCCGCGGTTTGTATCTCCTCCTTTCCATCCCCACTTCCTTCTCTCCCCTCCCCCCCTTGCAGTTGGTCGCCCCGCGACCAACTGCAAGGGGGGGAGGGAAGATTAGTTTTGTGTTGTCAAGTTTGGTGGCATTTTCTCAAAAACTTTTAATTAAAAAAAATCATTTTTTTAATACTTTTTACTGCAGTGGAAATAAGAGTCCCTAACAGTCAGGTGTTAAGATTTTATTAAAAAGAAATCTGCGCAGGGGTATTGCCCTGGCGCGTCTTTCTCGGCACCCTGTCGCGGGGACAGTTGCCGAAGACACGCTAGCAGCCTCTGTTCATATTGCCGCAAACTCGCAATTCTTGTCTGCGCCGACTGGTTGTAGTCTTCCAACTTCGACAGGCGATCTTTCTGCCACCGCCGCAGCATTAGTTGTAGCCGCGCCTTGCACGTAGACTCGAGCTGCTGTCTCTGCCATAGCTGCCGCTGCGCTAGCTTCTGCTGTTGTTCGAGGTGTTCTTGGCTTAGCCGCTGCCGCTGCGCCAGCATGCTCCTGTTAGCATCCCCACGCAGGGCCTGCCAATCGTTAGACTCTGATTCTGGGTGCTTTTGTGCGTACCGTTCCAACACCCGCTCGAGCTCTTGTCGTTCGTGCTTGTGCACGTCCACGAGCGTGTCTTTCTCCTCCTGGCGCTGCGCCTCGAGTTCTGCTTGCTCTTGTTTGTGCCGCACGCTGAGCCTTGCCTGGTCCTTTTGAGCTTGTGCCACTAACCTCAAAAGTAGCTGCTTGATGTTTTCCTGTTGTTTCTGCGCCTTGGCCAGATCTTGCCGATCCACTTCTAGCCTTTGCCTTGCCAGCGATAGTCTTGACTGTAACAGCCTTCGAAACTTCTCCAGATCAATATTAATTTGTTGTAGTCTTTCCAGCCGTGAGTCCAGCTGCTGTTTTTTCTTTTGTGCATCCTCTATCGACAGTCGCAGTCCCTGCGTGGCAGGACAAGAGGGCTGATTCTCGCGCCCACCCGCAACCTCGACTTTAGTCGAGGTTGCCCAGGCCTTCAGCTGAGTATCACGAATGACCCGCACACAAGACTGGCGTTCTTGGTTGAGCTTTTCAAGCTCCTGGTCAACTACGTTTAACGCTGCGGTGTACCAGGGGTGCTGTGACATCATTAGCGGCAGTTGCTGCAAGCAGTCAACTTCCTCTTCTGTCCTCGGGGGATTTTTTCTGTCGGCTGATAAGTCTGACATAGAAGAGAGTTCCTTGCTCCTTAGTTTCGATACTTTTTTGGGTCGGGGAAGAACAAATATAAACAAGACCAAAGAAATCCCCCGAGGACAGCAGCTGGGAGAAAAAGAATGTCACGAAAGAGAGGGAGGGGGGGGGGCGCCCCCCCCCCTTACATATACCCCGTCAGGGGGGCGCCCCCTTATAGGGTGTGTGTGTAAGATGTAAAGAAAATGTCTGAGAGTGGCCAGCGTCGTCGTCGTCGCCGCGGTCGCGCGAGCTCGCGCGAGTCCAGCTCACACATGCAAGCTAAAACTGGTAAAGACAAAGATCCAGTCCCCGAACAAAACCTTCTCGGCGAATTGAGCACAAGATTAAAAGAGATCTTGTTAGCTAGGGCCAGAAAACACTCCGGCCCTAGCTGCTGCAGCAGCTGTACCTTGCAGACTAAAGCAGCGGTCGACCCCCGGTGTTGGCTTGCACAGGGCACGTACAATATAGTTTTGTTTCCCGACGACGCCCACACACAGGATTATGTACACCGTTGGAGTTTCCTTGCCTATGAAAACGACACGGTGGCAGATGCGCGCGTAAGTTGGGCCCAAGCGCTGCGTGACGCCGGGATTGGCGCCTCCAGAGACTCTCGGTACCAAAGGATCACAGACGCTGAACTCCAGAGTTTTATAGAGACTTTCAAAGACTTGAAGGACAGGTGTCGTGGTACACTTAAGCACTGCCATGTTGATTGCAAGAAAGACCTTGAAGAGCAGATAGAAAAGGTTAACCAGAAAACGAAGAATGCGAAAGTGCTCATGGCAAATCTCGCCGGTGAAAGCGGCTGCGCATTTTATTTGTTCCGTGACGGGGCCGAATATGCCAGAAATGACCTAGAGGCTTGGCTCCAGGTCTTGGATCGAACGAGCGAGGCACGGCAATCGGCCTGGGAAGCTACGTACGAGGTAATCCAAAGGTATGCGAAGCTTTTTGTAAAACGGCTCGCATCCGAACCGGAGAGCGACGCGCTGGTGGTTGATTTGCAGTTGGGTAACTTTCTGGTATATGAGAATACACCAGCCAAGCCGTCGGCTGGGCTGGTGTCGGGAGGGCGGCCGCGCGTTCTGTTGGGAGACGCAGATATGCACGAGGGCCTAAACAACGCGCCGGCGAGTGAGCTGAGTCTAGGTTCCCTGGAACTGTTGTCGGACGAAAACCCCGTGGCTCAGACAAACACGGGGGTTGCGGGGAGGCTAGCGCTTGGCATGCTGGCAACCCTGCTAGCTAACGCCAAGCCCCGCCTAGAAGAAGCAAACAATCGTCCGGCCTTTAAGGACGGGCTCACGGTGCTGCGAAAAGAATTAGAACGCGCAGCTGCTCCGCTCGTCGCGCAAGCCCAGCTGCTCAGCAGCGCTATTTCGCTGGTCGCTAACTTGCACTTCCAAGCACAACCGGCGTACTACACTTTTTCGGAGCTGCTCGAACATTATGTAGAAGCCAAGACAGGGCTGGTGGGCTATCATCGAATACAGAACACACAGGTTCGCAGAGCCGTCTTTGCACAGCTGCACGATTTATACCAGGGCTTAACAGCCCCGACGGTTGCAGCGGAGAGGTACTTAGACCTGTTAAGCGAGGCCTTTGCTTGTGGACGATGCAGCCGAACTAAAGGAAAGGCTTGGGTTGCGTACCTTGAAAAGCTCCAAGAATTCAAAAGCCATCATGTACCAGAATGGCTAAAAAGCTGTGACATCCAGGAAGGACTACTGACCCAACTGCAGACGTGGTCGGCAGGGCCTGACGTTCTCAGAGCGGAGGCCAGAGGCGAGACGTTGGTGTTTTGGAAGCAGCTCCCGGGGATGTGCAGGCGCACTAACATTGCTACTTTTGGCTTTGTCGAAGCCTCTGGCCTCCGCTATTATCTCCAGTGGGTCAAGATTTTCTGGGAGAACCGGGTAGGGGTAGGTGAAGTTGGCAGCTCAGTGCCTGTCCGTATCCCCAAGTCTGAACACGTGATTGTCAAGATGCTGTCCGTTCTAAAGTCGGCACAAAAGAGGAGGCAGCAAAATCCAGAGCTTCGTTTAGACTTTGCCAAAAGTGCCAGTAGCTTGCTTCAGCGCGCCCTCAAGCTCAGCTTGAGCTTGAGCAAGGGCAAAGCTGAAGCAAGGCTGGTCCGCTACACGCAGTCCAACGACCATGGCCTCCTAACCGACTACTTGATGCTGGACAACAGCCGCGTGGCGGGGCAGGCGTGGAAAAGGGTATTGTTGCTTATGCAGAGGTACGCACGCTTGCTCTGCCGCCAAGCCGACCAGGCCAAGCCAATGTGCCTGTTGGGGCGCTGGGATCCTTCGTACATAGTAGTTTACCGCTACGTGCTGAGTGGTCAAGATGTGGTCAAGGTTCGTCTCTTGGATACCCTGTTGCTTGCGTGCAGCAATAATCAGAAGTTGGTGCAGCAAGCCCGAGAGCTCTGCGCGGCAGTTAACAAACAAAAGACCCAGCAGGGACTGGCGGCTCTGTCTTATCTAACACTGTTAGCCAACGGCGCAGAGTGCATTCCGCGCCAAGCCCTGCAGAGCCGCCAACAGGCGCTGGCGCCTTTGCTGGAGTTGCTCGGCTCCTGGGAGCCGAAGGATTGGAAAAGACTACTGTCCGAGGGCCCGAAGCTGGCGGCGCAGCTGGAAATGGCGAGCGAGCACGGATTGGCACGGCTTATGCGTATTAGCAATCTGTGCCGAAAAGGACTAGCTCAGCAGTTGAATGAAGTTTTAAATGCGGTCTGGTCCATTCCGCAGGACACGCGTCATATCTTAGACGGGCTTTGCCAGAATCATAACTAAAGAGTTTGGTCAATTTCTTTAATAAAACTTTTGCGCAGAGCCACTGCTGGGTCTCGGAGCTTGCCCCGAAAAACTAGCTGGCTGGGCTAGTTTCGGGCAGGTGGAGTGATTGCCAGTAGCGAACTTGCAAGTTGTGTATTTCCATGGCTTTTCGCAGGGTCTTGAGGTCTGGCAGACGTTTCGTTAGCAGACGTGTATCAAGATGAAATTCCTCTGCCGTACGCTTCGACTCAAAGGGCACGCTGCCCCTGGATTTGTAAACATAGGCGGCACACACGTCGAGCACAAAGGTTCGCAGGTCGGAGTATCCAAGCGCGGGGCCGCGCTCGCGCTCCTCCTGCACCGCTAGCAGGGCTCTGGCCGCAAGACCTGCCGCACAGCTCGCGTGCGGTAGAAAGTCCGTTCCGTTGAGCATGACGGCGCGCAGCCAAGCGCTGACACCGCCGGGGCAGCGCCGCAAGAAGTCATAGACCTTGTTCAGGTCCAACAGAAACTTGCGACGGAACGAGACTAGCAGGGACGGTCTTTCGCAGGCCGGGTCGTACTTTGACAAGGCAATGAGCCCGAGCGCGAGAAAATCAGTGTCGACCGTGTCGAAGAGAACGCGGCAGTCGGGCAGGGACGTGCGGGTGCGTTCGGCCCACCTAAAACAGCCCAGGTCTGCTTTCCCTTCTTGCACCGCGCTGTAGCGTCCCTGGTGCCAAAACAGACGGCCCCCCGTGCTCTCTGGTTCGAGCGTCCAGCAACCGCCGGCGCAGCCTAAATCGAGCACTACCAGTGGGTAGGAGGCGGCCTGCGCTCGGCTTGCGGTCGGGGTGGCTAGGTGTCTCCATGCCCGTGCGTCCTTTAGCTCGTTGGAGCGCAGGAGCAGATCTTGGACGTGCTGTAGCAGTAGAGGGCGAGTCTTTCGTTCAGCTAGCAAGTCCTCTGCGTATGCGCCCGCAATAGCCTCTCCGTTGTGCAGCAGCCTTTCGTCCTCCGCTGCGACCTGGATCTGCTCGGGCGTAGGCAGCTTGTGCGGGACCCGCGCAAGCGTGGCACGCGATTGCGCACGTTTCTGTTGGGTCGCCTGCTTTAGTGGCATTGTGAGCGCAGGCTTGTCGGCCACCAACACCACCGCACAAGCCAGCGGGTGTTCCTGCAGCACGCGCGTTACCAGCGTGGGCGCCAACCGCGCCCAGATTTCGCTTTCGCCCTCTGCACGTCGCTTGGCGGCCTCTATGCACAGGTGCTGGAGGCGAACCAGCGTATCCTGCACCACCACCAGCGGACCACCCGCGGCTGGTACGGCCCCGAGCTGTCCCGCGTGCAATGCTTCGGGGCTAATGTCTTCCAGCATCTTCCAACCTCCATACAGACCCATTGCCGGGGAACGCGCGTGCGTGTCTTGTCTTTCCCTCTTGCTCTCTCTCACCTTTCCTGAGATGCTGTTTCGGAAACAAGACAGCAACAAACAACAACAAAAAAAAAACCAAAAAGTAGACCAAAGAAAAATGAAACAAGGAAGGGCGGGGGGGGGGGCTGTCTTTTTTCCCTCCCCCCCCCTTTCTTCTCCCTCTTCTCTCTCTCCCTCCCCTCCCCTTCCCCCCCCCCCCTTCCCCCTCCCCGTTCTCTTCCCTTTCGCCTTCTTTGCCCCCCCCCCCTCCCCCCCTCCCCTCGTTTCCTTGCCGGCAAGGACCTAAAAAAAATGCACACAAGAAAAGCTAAACCCGCAGCGGCGAATTTGTACTGGGCACGACGCCCCGAGGTAACCGACAAGATTTACCAACGGCCTCCGAGCTTTATCCCTTGCTATAAGGGCCGCGCTCTGAACGGGCTGCATGGTTGGCTGGAGGCAGAGGTGTGGCAGAAAAGCCCTCGAGTCAGGCATAAGAAGACGACCGCGGCTCAAAATGTTTATCGTAGCTGGCGCCGGGGGGTTCGTAAAGGCACACCAGCACGCAGGCACTCTGCTGGCGGCGCACGGGTCGTACGATCGCCCTTTTTCGGGCGCGGCAATGGCGTCGTGGTGGATCAGCAGCTAAACGCGTTGGTGCAGATGGCGCTCAAGGCCAGGGAGCCAGTGCTGAGCGGGACACTGTGGGCCAAAGAATATGTGATATGGGACGGGGCGCCCCCCGCCGAGCTGCGGCGCTTCCGGGCCGGCTTGGAGGCTTGCACGGGGCTGTGTCTGGCCGGGAAGCTCCTGTGGCGGCTCCACCCCTTGGCAGCCAGCGTTTTATCCTTTCTGTACGGACGTTTTGGGCGGCCCGTGGCTGCGCAGCTCCGGGTGCATACGCCTGGACTAGAACTGTGCACTCAAATAGGCCAGGTCTGGTTTGAAAAGAAGACGGACACTTTGTGGCTGCTTGAGATCAAAAAGTCACAGGCAGTCTTTGACAGTGCTCTGCCTGGCGCACCAGTGCTGCGGGGGTTGTCCTGGGCGGGCTGGCCCGATACGCCCATGCACCGTTTCCTGGTGCAAGCCGCCATGGCCGAGTGGCTGTTTGAGCAGACGTACGAGTGCAGGCTGCGCGTGGCCTCGGCGGTGGTCTGTGTCGGTACCTACGGCGTGGCTATGAGACCGGTGCCAAGCGCGCTGCTAACCGGCGCGCGCTCTGCATTTGACGCCGGTTAGCAGCCGGCATGTAAAAAAAAAGAATTTAATAAACCCAAAAAAACAACACACTCTCAGCCATGGCAAAGAAAAGCGTGGACTTGAAAAAGTCAGGTAGGCGGCCAGCCTGTTAGTTTTTGTAGCCGTTTTTCAATCAGTCGGTACAGTATGCCGCGACCGGCCTTAGCCCCCAGCGCCCATTCGGTGATCAACAGTGCTATTTCTAAATTATTAGAGCTGTCATCGGAGGCGCGCCACGATCTGCCCTCTATCTGCAGGAGACGCGCGAGCACGTAGTGAGTGAGTGCGCCGAGCTCCGTGGCGACATAGGCTGCGTGCAGGCTGGGGAAGCTGTACGTGGCGGTGCGAGTGCCGACGTCGTCGTCGTCGTCCTTGCCTGGGGGGTGGTAACAGGACATAAAACGACGTTCGTTGTTCCTAAATTGTCTGTTGCCCCGTAGCATGCGTCGCAAAGCCTTAAAATCACGCTCGGGCAGGGGCGGCAGAGGGTCCACGAGCTTCTTGGCAACAGCCCTTGTCAGGCGCGCGAGCCCGTTGGGCAACTGGGCCAGCGCGTACAAGCTCCAGTAGCGCAGTCCCTTGCTTGGGGTAATGTCCAAATAAGTGCTGCGCGCTGCCCCCCACGCACTCCAGAAACGACGCGCGTTCCAGCCCTGCCAGTGGGGCAGAGCGGAGGCTAGCGCGTCCGGACAGACGGACACCAGGTAGGCGGTCAGAGCGTCTGCATGCCCGCCTGGCAGCGGGGGCAAATACGAGAAGCACGCTTCGTCTAAATCCGCCAACAGTACGTGACGCACCACGCACTTGCCGGGGCCTGCTCCCCCCCTCCGCAGCGCCAAGAGCACGTTCGAGGCCTTCAGGTCGTGAAAAAAAACCCCCGCTTCGGCCAGTCGTACTAGGTGACAAACTAGTGGTTGCAGCACATGTTGGCACAGTTGCGGAGCGGGGGGTGCTAGCGAAGAAACCTC
Source organism: Paulinella micropora (assembly GCA_019918135.1). Taxonomy (NCBI): domain Eukaryota; phylum Cercozoa; class Imbricatea; order Euglyphida; family Paulinellidae; genus Paulinella; species Paulinella micropora. The sequence goes on along the minus strand of WBZZ01005995.1, from coordinate 134,185 downwards.
CCCGCTAGCTCCCTCGTGGTCACCCGACAGGAATTCATCCAAGTCAGTGTCTAGCCTGTCCATTACCAGCGCCCAAAAGCTCTCTTTCTGTGTCAGTGGCCTGATCTTGCGTCGTTTATTCTTCGAGTCCCAATCCAAACGCGACTGCATACGGGCCAGTTCCTTGGCAACGTCCGACTGGTCGTTGTCCTGGTGCTTGGTCAACCACTCACGCACGCACGTTCGTTCTAGAGCCAAAGCCCCGCGCAAGGGGCTGGCCACTCTCAGCGCTGTTCCTAGCTTCATGCCATGCCACTGACTACCCGTCGGGTCGTACGTTAGCTTAACCACAACCGACCCGTCCTGGTCGCCGAACACGGAGCCAAAAGACCCCACGCCAACCAGTTCTGCGCTTTCGAGCGTATCTAACAAGTCGCGGGTGTCTTGCTGGTCAAGTTTGTACTTGTCATGGCACGAACTTTCCGGGGCTTTGCCCGGGGCTTTCAGCTCAACTGAAAACTTTGTCAACACTCGCTCCCACCAAACTTGCATTATATTCCTCCGTCCTCCTTCTCTCTTCCCCTTTTTTTTTTGCTCTTTTTTTCCCGTGTTGTGTTGTGTTGTGTTGTGTAGGGGGGGGCCACGGGGGGCACGGGGGGGGGGGGGAGGGGTTGGGGTCGGGAGGGGGGGGGAGGGGAGGAGAGTGCCCTTTTCCCTTCCCCCGTCCTCCTCCGCCCCCCTCCTCGTTACAGTTGGTGTGTTGTCTCTTTTTCCTCTCGCTTTTGTTTTCTTTTGCTTTTTTTGGCACCTATAGCAAGCGAGAGGGAACAGCGCTGAGAGGCATGGCGTGGAGACAGCAAGAAAGCGACGAGAGTAAGATACGAGCGGGGCTACCACCACCCGTTGAAATCCTCTGGGATTTGGACGCGAGCGTCCGCAACACACAAGCGCTTGCTAGTGCTGCCCCCCGCGCGGGGCACTGTGTGCCCCGTTTTGCCCTGGAAAACGCACAGCGGCGAAGTGAGTTGCTAGCTAGACTTTACTGCCCACCGCCTCCGCTAGCAGAGATACGACAGGACTTGCTCACACAGGCCTGTGCTCGGGAGTCTGGCAGCGGACACGACCTGGACCTAGCAAAGCTCCGGTGCGTTTTCAATAACAACCCTCACGGGGCTCGCAGATTGTGCAGCAAGCAGAGAGGTCGGTACTACTGGCGCCAGGAGAGCGCAAATGTGCTGGTGCGTCTTTTGTGCGAGCTACACGTGTCGGCTGACAAATACGCACAGCACAAGAGCCGAGCGGCTCAGTGGCAGTGCATGCGGCGCGCGTACCTCGACGTACAACCGGCGGACTTACCGCGCGCACAGACAATACTGGACCAGGGCTTTGAGGCCACGGCGAACACGTACCAGCAAAAATTGGCGGCGCGTCAGTTATCCGGGGTCGCGAATGCGCTGCGGCTTTTGTACGCGCGGCAGGGCGATCTGTTATGGGTTATGCTGCAACCCAGTGGGTGCTTTTTGCGGCAGCAGCCGCGCGTCCCCTTGTTCTTAGACGCGCTTACTGTAGAACGACAGCGGACGCGTCTGTACCTCCGGCTGTACCGGCACAGGTACACGGAACAGCTCCTGGCTTGGTGGCGGAGAGAGGATGCCGACTGGAATGTGGCTTCGTATGCCATTGACGCGCGCGACGACCGTGTGTTGGAGAGCCTGGCCGAGCGGCATGCGCTCGGCACCAAACCCTACGCCTACGTGCGCTGCGTGTTGGAGCGCCAGGGCTTTGCGCTGAGGGGGCTATGTCGGGGGCCTCAAGAGGGCCCAGGAGACTATCATATTTCTTGGCAGGAACTCGACGATGGGCGAACTCGTTGGTTCAGTCAGGAACTTGCTCCCTGGGCCGCCTTGCACCTAGGATGGCCGGCCTGTATATCGGACTTGATTGGCCTTTACTTGGGCCCAGCTTCTTTCTGGGCTTGAGCCCCCGCGGGGGTTCCCCCCGACATACTCCCCCCCCCCCCCCCTCTCTCCTCCCTTTCCCCCCCGACATGGCATGGCCCCTCGCGGCCTCCTCCCTCCCCTCCTCCCTCCCTCCCTTTTTCTTGGTATGTTGCTGCTTCCTTCTTCTCTCGCTCTTGTTCCGCGAGGGGCGGGTTTAAAATGTGGCGGGCCCTGGTTGTGCAAGGACAAGACCAGATCAGCCCCGCGCGCGGCTCTCCGCTGTCGTGGTCGTCGGGGGGCCGGCAGGTGCAAGGCAGAGTTCGTGTGGGCGTGCCCAGGCTCAAGGTTGTTTTTTTGGGGCCCTCTGGCGCGGGCAAGACCTGCCTGTTGGAAAAGCTGACAGACAACAAGAAGCCCGCCGTCGGCGCGGCGGCCGGGGCACAGCGATTGCCCACTGTGGGCGTTGACTTCAAGTTGTTGCAGAAAAAGGTGATCCATGGCCAAGAATATTCGGTGTGTATCTGGGACACGGCGGGGCAAGAAAGGTTTTCGAACATTGTCCATAACCTGTGGAAGAACGCCGACGTGGCGCTGGTGTGTTATGATCGCAGCAACCCCGCCAGCGTAGCCGACACGCTTGGCCACTGGCTCGGCAGGGCGCAACTGGCAGTTCCGGAGCACTGCCAGCTGGTGCTGTTTGGCTGCAAGCAGGACATTACCCACGCCGACACACCGGCCGCCGTCGCGCAGTACCAGAGCATTATAGACCAGGCCTGTGCAGATCATTGTTGTACCAGCGCGGTCAGCAGTACTTACAAGGAACTCCAACAAAAGCTAGACGAGCACCTCGCGCTGGCGGTGGCCAGGCGCCGGGCACTCTGGGGCGATCTGTACTCGGACCCCGCGCGGGAGGGAACCGCGCCTATATCGCTCGCGTGTCCCGCCGAGCCGGCCCTCGGGGGCTGTTGCGCATCCATGTAAGTCTTCCATCCAGCCCCCGCTGGCGCGGACTGGAAAAAAAGCCTTTGAAGTTGTTATCAATTAAAAACACTTATTTTACTTTTAAGACACTTGTACTACATTCTCTTTGCATGTGCTTGAGCACTAGCTCGCACATCTCTTTTGCCAGGTAACAGAAAGCGTTATGCCTTTCAACCTGGTCATCTGGGAGGGTACATAAGATAGAATTATATAAAACTTTGTTTGTTACGTCCTTGTCTCCCACAATTCTGCGCGGAGAGGCCAGTTGGTATTTTCCCTCTGGATAATCACCTGCTTTTTCGAGAAGACCGTATCTGAAGAGGTAGGGAAATAAAAACCTATTTTTTCTGTTGTGCAACTCTGTCGCAGGCCACTCTGCGCCGCCTTCTTGCATATACTGATACCAGACCAAGAAGGGACTGTCTCTGCCCTGCGTTAGAAGGTCTGCGCACCATAACGCACATACTTGCTTCCTTTTCTCCACAGAGCCGTCTTCGCTTACAACCTCTTCTTGCAACGATTTGGCCACTCGCAACCAGAGTAAGCCCCCCTTCTCCTTTCCGCCCTCCTCGTTTTCCTCTCCCTCTCCCTCTGCCTCCTCCAACCACCAGCCACAGTAGAAGCTGATTGCGTTGGTAAACTTGACTACCTCTCTTACACTTGGATTCTTACTCTTTGATACTTTGTACAGCTCGCGCAAAAAGGTATGCGCTTGGTCAGATCTTGTCCCAGTGACTTTTACAGGCTTGATGTGGATCATGCGCGTGTGGTCCCAGTCTGCACAGCGGACCGCTTTTGTCTCCTCGTTGTATGCATAGTGGCGCCCGCGCGTATCCAGATAGAGCAAGTGTTCTCTGTTCAACACCTCTCTCTCCTGGGCGAGGTCCTTTAAAAATTGCCGGCGAACCTGTTTCGAGACGACCTGATCTGAAAAGAAAAAGTGTTCGCCTGCTACGGGCAGGCAGATGTAGTAGACGGGATCCTTTTTTTTAGCGTAATTTTCTTGGGTGTAGGAAACAAAGGCGCGCAGCACCGGTGATACAAATCCATTTGTCCCTTTGTACAGGATATGACGAACTTGCGCTTCCCAAAACACGTTGTCGATTTCTTCTGTTGCAGGCTCTGCTTTGTATAACGTTGATATTTGTTTGAGCATTACAAAATCTGTATGCACGACAGTGCCTGCAGAGTGCAGCTTGCCCTTGCGGTGGATAAGCCGAGCGAGGTCTTCGTGTTTGCAGGTTGCTACAGAAAAGTCCAAATTCCCGTCCTTATTCTCAGGGATCAAACTTGGGTTAGCCAGGTTTACAATTTCTTGTCCAAAGTCTGATATTGGTTCCTTTTCTTCCAGGTTCCACAAATGGTGTTTTCTGCTTGGGATTTTCTCGTATTTCATGATTTTATTCAGTTTTGTGAGAAAATTAATTGCCTTATCTGCCTCTGATCTGGTTTTAAAACCCCAGGCACGGAGTTTTTATAAATAGGCGGGTTCTTCTTGAACACCGCTTGCCAGTCCCCTGCACTCCAAAGCTCTGTGTCCAGGTTACTTTCTGCAGGCCCAGAATGGATCGCGCAATGCACCGAGGAGCGTTTCTTCCGTCGAAACATATCAGCGTGTGGATGTAGTAAGTTGTAGCTAGCCTAGAATCTCTTATAAAATGTATGATAAAGCTCTTGGGGGGGAGAAAGGAGGAAAGGGAGGGACAAGAGAGACTATTCCTCTCGGGAACGCTCTCCTCCATCCTCCCTGAGAAAAAAAGGGGGGGGTAGCACCCCGCCCCTCCCTCCTCCCCGAAAAGGAGAGTGGGGGGGGGGGGGGGGAGCACTCCCCCCCCTCTCCCGCGCACAATCTCTCTCTCCGGCACCCTTTTTTTGTAGTACATCTTTGTTTGGCTTTTATCGGGCCGACAGACCGAACTCCCGTCACGATGTCTCAGTCGCTGCTTGAGGAGGAGGAAAAGAAAAATAAGCCGGCCGTCACGGGGCTGGATGGCGAAGGAGAGGACGACGAAAACTTGCAGCTAGAGTCCCAAGACAAAAGTTGTTTCCAGTTGCCAAGAAAGCGGCCCTAATGTCCGAGCTGATCAAAACAATGGTCGAGGGGGACAAGGAAGAGTCCATAATCCCTCTGCCAGAGGTCAAGAGCGGCATCCTGTCTCTTGTGGTCAAGTACCTGCAGCGGCATGTAGCTGACGATAAGCCGCTGGAGATCGAAAAGCCGCTCAGGAGTGCTAATCTGATAGAGATAGTCGGCGACTGGGACGCGAAATTCGTCGATGTTGATCGGGAGACTCTCTTTGACTTGATCCTGGCCGCCAACTACATGGACATCAAGCCTCTGCTCGACCTGGCGTGCGCCAAGGTGGCGACAATGATCAAGGGCAAAACAACCGAACAGATACGCGAGACCTTTAACATCCAAAACGATTTCACTCCAGAAGAAGAAATGGCCGTCAACGCCGAGAACCGCTGGGCCGAGCAAGAGCAAACATAGCCCCGGCCGGGAACGATTTTGTTGTACTAAATAAAATAAAAATCTAGACAAAGTCTTAACACTTGCACACGGAATGTCTAGTGATCTTAGCTCGCAACCAAGCCTTGGTCGATCCCTCTAGGGGACAACTTGTCGCCCCCCCCCCCCCCCTTTTATCTCTTCCCCCTCCGGTGGCTCCCTCGGGGAATATTCCCCCCCCCCCCTGCTCTTCTCTCCCCCCCTCCCCCTCCTTACCCCCCGGGAATTGGTGGCTTTCTCCCGCGCCCAGGACTTACTTCTCGCGTGCCCCTAGCCTAAGACACAAAAACAGGTTTCGTAGCAGGCCCCCCACGCGTGATGCCTGGCTGGTTCAGCCACGATCCGGACACCGCGGCAGTGCGGGCTGAGCTGGTGTGCCCCTTGTGCCTGTGGATCGTGCGTGAGGCGGTAGCGCACGGGTGTGGTCAAAACTTCTGCGAAGACTGCTTCCGGGAGGCTGCGAGGCACGACGCCTACCAGCGGCGCTGCCCCAACTGCCGGGCCGAGGGGGCGGAGTCGGTGCCCTGCCACCGCACTAGGCGTGAAGTGCGCAACCTTTGGCTGCCCTGCTGTCCTGCGCAGGCCTGCGCGGTCGTTTTCAGGCTTAGTGACTTTGCCCAGCATACCTTGGCATGCGAGCAACTGCTGGAGGAGCAGCAGGCTAAGGTATGCAGGGCCAAAGCAGAGAAGGCGGGGTGTGCCGAGGCGCTGGTCGGCAAGGCGGTGGGCCTGGTCAACTGCTGGGACTGGCGCCGGGCCAAGCGCGGCCTGAACCTGCTGCTGCAGGTCCTGGCGCACTCGGGCCAGGGGTGTTGCCAGTCCGCCGAAGGGGTCTGTCCTTGGCTAGCCAAGGCCAAAGACGAGTGGGAAGCGTTACGTTTCTGGGTTCGGGACACAAACGACGACCCAGAGGCCCGGCGGTTCCTGGCCCACTCGGTGCGCTGCGTAACAGCTGATGTTACCTACTATGTGCTCGCACATGTTTACTGGAGGGCAGGAGCCGAAGAGCGAGCGCTGCCTCTGTTGCGCCGTGCCATCGAACTGCTGCCCGCGTCAGGGGACCAGCAACGCGCGTCCGCTGGCCCTACGACGCCTGCTCCGGGGGGGCGGCAGCGCGCGTCGTACTGGCGTTCCGAGCTAGCGCACTGGCTGCTGCAGACCGCCTACCACAACAAGCACGCGCGCCTGCCCGCCAGAAACCTGGAGGAGGCCCTGCGCCGCGAGTACGAAGCCGCGGCGCTGCTGCAGCAGCTGTCCCAGCCTGCCCCGCACGACCTGTACGAGCTAGGCGTGTGCCTGCTGCTGGGGAGGGGCGTCGATTGCAAAAACTACGCGCGGGCCATCGCGTTGCTGGAACGTGCTGCCAACTCCTCTCCCCGCCGCCATGCCGGCGCGGCCTACAGGCTCGGGCGCTTGCACCTAACGGGCAGCGCGGGGCTGGCCCGCGACAGACGCCGGGCCTGGCAGCTCTTCCGTGACGCTGCAGGCTCGGACGACGCTGCAGGCTCGGACGCCGAGGAAAAGCTGGCCAAGATCCTGGAGGTGTATTGTCCCTGGAATGAGGAAGTGTGGCCCTGTCCTTGGGTAATACTGACTGACGCTGCGCACCAAGAATTGCATTGTGCATCCTTTTACGAGCTTGGCCGGGTGTGCCTGCCCGCGTGGCAGGCCAGGCAGCGGGGTGGCACGCCCCCGGACGAGGGGCCGTGGTGTGCCTTCCAGGGAAGGGAAATTGTGGCAATGTTTGTTATAGCCTCTGGCATCCGGGACGTCTCCTATATCTACAACGACGAATTTTCCGAGCTGGCACAGCACGACCCCTTCACCTATCCGTACCGGTGGAAGAGCTGCTACAACACGGCGGAGGGACTCGAGGTTTCCGAAGCTATGTTTCAGTGGTACTGGCTGCATCTCCTGTGTTGCCAGCGCTCGGGCTCGGGGTGTGACTATTGTAACGCCAAGACCCCGCACAGCCGCTGCGACAAGTTAGCAGTGTTGGCTAGGGCGGACCAACAGCATCCGCCGGCCATGCGCGCGGCGGCTGACTGGTTGGAGTGGCTGCCTGAGGACGAGAGTTTGCAACCGGAAGAGAGGCAGCGCGCCGTCGCGCACTGCCAGCGCCTAGCCACGGAACATCAGGATCCCCACGCCCAGGGCATATTGGGCCTGAACGTATGCGAGGGTACCGACAAGCTGCGCTGGCTCCGTCTGTCCGCACGCGGACAGAACCACCGGCTGCGGCAGGTTGTGCGCTTGCGGCTGGGACTACATCTGTGGATGACGCAAGCGCCGCGGGCGGCGGCGCCGGCCGCGCGTGCCGCGCTGGAGCTCGAGGCTATGGAATGCTTCGAGCAGGTAGCGGCGGAAAATACCAAGCTAGCCAGGGAAAGCCTATCTACTCCCAATTGGTATACAAACTTTTTTTTTAACAAATAGCAAAAGAAAAAGAGTGAAATGATGACCAGGCGCGCCTCGCTTGATTTGAAAACAAACAAGAATTCAAGCACGATTCCTACGTTTCCGGATTGCAAACGGAATGAAGCTTAGTCGTTATTTAAAAATACTTGTTGCTTTTTAAGCAGAAATTCTTCCAGGAAAGAAGTCCAATCCAATTTCGTCTTTAGGGGCCCTGCTGTCCTTTCTTTCTTGAGATCGTCAAAAGTCAAGCGTTCCATTTCTCGCATATCTACCTCGTCGATTTTCTTCTTGTAAGCCGTAAACACAATGCACTGCTTGCTGTCCCGTATCAACTCTCGTATGAATACTTCAGGCTCGGGATCTACGTGATAAGGATACTTTTTATAATCTTCTGCCGTCTTGGTGCACCACGCGTTGATTCCCTTGCGCAGATCGTCCAGGTTCATCACGGGTTCGAACAACTTTTGTTTTCTTTTGCCGCAATATTTGCAAGCTATTTGCTTCAATTGCTGCAGCGGCGATGACGATAGAGAAGGGATCCGCTGCAGAAATTGCGGCTGCAGTGCGCCAGAAGAAGGCGAGGTCATGGTGTCCAGTCCGCGCTCCTCTTTGCAGGATAAGAGATACTAGGGGATCCTGCAAAGCTCGGCTTTCCCAAGCCCTGTCCGAGAGAGAGAAAGGGGGGGGGGCGCTCTCCCCCCCCCCCCCCTCCTCCTCCTCCGACTCTCGTCTTGCAGCTCAACACAAAAGAAAAGGAGGAAAGTCAAAAAAAAAGAATGCGGTCAAGAAGACAGGCCGCATCCACAACCCCTAGTGCCCTGCGCCCTCGTAAGAGAAGATGCCTAGACGGGAAGCAGCACGCCTGCGACTGTTGCACTAGAATTTTTGCAAATTCTGGCAATCTCGCAGAACACAAGCGTCGCGCGCACACGGGCGAGAAGCCCTATGCCTGCGAAGAGTGCGACAGCAGGTTTGTAGGATCTGGCGAGCTCACGGATCACAGGCGCCGTGTGCACACGGGTGGGAAGCCTTACGCCTGTGACGAGTGCGACAGCAGGTTTGCGGGGTCTGGCGAGCTCACCTGTCACAAGCGCGTGCACACGGGCGAGAAGCCTTACGCCTGCAACCAGTGCAATAGCAAGTTTGCGCAAGCTAGCCATCTCACTGTGCACAAGCGCGTGCATACGGGCGAGAGGCCTTACGGCTGCGATGAGTGCGACGGCAAGTTTACGACCTCCAGCAATCTGACACAACACAAGCGCCGTGCGCACACGGGCAAGAAGCCTTACGCCTGCGACCGGTGTAATAGAAGGTTCGCAGAACCTAGCGAGCTCACAAGACACAAGCGCCTTGCGCACGGGGACGAGACGACGCCTTACGAATGCGACAGGTGCGACAGAAAGTTCACGACGGCCAGTAAGCTAGCACAGCACAAGCGCCATGCGCACGAGAAGCCTTATGCCTGCGATGAATGCCACAGAAGGTTCGTGACAGCTAGCGGACTCACCATACACAAGCGCCGTGAGCACACGGGCGACAGTGTAGTGCGAGTAGAATAGTATTCCTTTTGCAATCTTTTTTCGCAAAGAAAGTATTTAAAAAAGTTTTTATTAAAAGCTCGCAGCCTTTTAGTAGGGACGTCCCTACTTTACACGAAAATGAGCCGGTTGAATAGCACCAAAGCCCCACCACAGGTACTGATGGTCCTGAGCGGAATACTCTCGCCGGTATTAGCCAATACCTGCGGGCTTTCTGTTTCTAGCATCATCCGAAGCGTGGCGGGCTTGGACGACGAAATGCGCGGCCAAGGTTGGTTGTTTAAGGGCCTTAAAAAACGCTCCCTTATCCCGCCATTTACCCGCTGGTAAACATAGGCGCAAGTACAACGTATTTTCACGTTTTTTCCTAGGTTAGTGCGGAGAGGTCTCCTTGCTCCAGAAGTCCCTGGAGTAATGTACCCAAGTAAGCAGTTGAGCACAGCGCGGAGGTTGCGGTGAGGTTCAACCAGGGCATACGCGGTTGTCGAACAACCCTTTGCTGCAGATTTAAAGGTGGGAGGGGTTGGCATCGACGAAAAGGCCAGCAGCTTAATCGCCCCGTCCTCCGACCACAACTGTCCGCCGGCCGAAACGACGCTGAGGACGCTAACCGTGTCTTTTGTCGCACGGCTAGCGTTGTTCGCGTCCTGGCCTGGTAGCGCCACCCACGCCACCGGGGGGTTGGTCAGAGAAGGTCGTAGACGGGGTAGCTCGGCGGCTACCCGGTGGACCCAGTCGTCAATTATGGACACTGCTGGCCCCCCGATTTTCCAACGCGCTTCTATCTGTGAGTTGGTAAAGAGGCGATTGTTCATCTAGAAGACCAGCCTGGGCGCTGGTTCGTTGGCTTTGCGGCCAGCTCGGTTGTTCAGCAGTGTTCGCAGAGCCGCTAGTTCCTCGGCTCCAAGGCCGTTTAGGTTGATATATTGATATGAATTTGGACCTGGTTTAAAGTTCGGTGTAAGGCTTGTGGTAACCTTGATTCCCGCTTTGGCACTCTGTTTTTTCTTGGAGATGGCCCCGGCTGGCCTGTCCTGAGGAGGCGGGGGAGGCCATTTGTTATTAATATTTTGCGTTGCCATCTGTGTTCAGGGGGGCAGGTTTGATTTAATAACCAGGCTCGAAGGAACTTCCAAAGTGTTACGAGAGAGAAACAGAGAAGGAGAGAAAGAGGGGTGTGTGGGGGGGGGGGGGGGGGGAAGGGGGGGGAGAATGGGAGGGGCGTCCTTCCCCCTGTTATCCGGTAAAGGATTATTCGTCGACCGGGCTTAAAAACACTTGTAGCTCCCCCAGCAAACCTTCTCCTGCCTTGCGCGCGGCCTGAACGTGCTTCTCGGCTAACCTCAGGCTGGAGGATTGCTTAGCGATTATGGTGCTTACGTCACGCAGCTTTTGCATAAAGCTATTTACCCGATCTTCCTGCTGGGGCTTCTTCGGGCCTGCACAGCTATCTGCTCCTGCCTCTGCCGTTTTAGCCCGCAACGACACAAGCAGAAACCTGACTACCAACACGAGCAGATCGGGGCAGGGGCTCTCATTGCCTAGGTGTGACAACACAATGATAGGGCGCGAGCCAGCCCAGTAAACCTCAGGCAACGAACTGCACTTGGCAACTGCGCCCTGTGCACACAGCACAGCACCCGCCAGGGGCCCGCTTTCCGGCGCTGCTGCGACCTTGGCCAAGAGAGCCTCAAGGGCGGCTGTTCCGACGAGCGTGCTGGCGCTGTTGGATTTGAGCTCTAGCCAGACCTCGCGGACCGCGCCCTTAAAAAGCCCCTGCACCGCCAGATCCGCGCCCCCGCTGTGCACGCGCGCGGCTGTGTCGACCACGTGGACCCCCGAGAGATCTCCGCCCCAGGATCTGCAGACGCGATCGAGCGCCCGGGCGACGTTCATTTCATGCAAGCGACCGTTATCTCTAGGATTTTTACGTACCTCGGACAACGAGGCTTTCAATCATTCGACCCGCCCTCTGAGCTGTTCGGCCCACGCGGGTTCCTGCCACTGCTCGCGCTGGGAAAGCGTTTCGACCATTCGAGCGCAGGTCAAGATATAGTCTTGCTTGGCCGCCCAGGGTAATGCCAAAAAAGCATCATAGCGCGCGTCGTCGCTCGGCACCCAAAGCTGCCCGCAGAGGAGCCGCAAATCACTTTCTCGTTCGCCCGTCGGCGCGTCGCCCCCGCCCTTGTCTTCTTGCGCAAGCTTGCGTCTCTTGTCGCTCGACATGCTGTGAACCTCGTCTGGTACTAAAGTAAAAATGCACAAGTGATATGGCCGGGAGAAAGGACGCGTCTTGCTAGGGGAAAGCCCCCTTCTGCCACCTTCCCCCCCCCCCCCCCTTCCTCGACACACACTCTCTCCTCCTCCCTCACGTGCGGTCGGGGAGGGGAATTTGTAGGGAGCAATTTACGTCGACGGGTCTTGACTAGGGGGCCGAAGCACAACCAATCTTTTGCACCATTTTGTGGGGCCAGACGGTTCGGGCAGGTTTAGTTCAGGCATGTGATTGCACTTGGAAAAATCCAGGGTAAACTTTCTGCGGCACCTACAGCCTGGCGGTACGGTAAAGCTCTGCAGACTGGGGCAGAATAAAATTCTTCACTTGTTGACATTCTCGAACCTAGGTCTGCCGCCCATTCTGTCACCTCGTCGCTGATGATGTGTGACAAACGAGAAACCGTGATCTCTAGCAGGTCAGGTCGTCGTTGCTTCTTGACTTGTGTCGCGCGGGCCGTGCGAATACTTTGGAGACGAGGGCAGGATTCGAACCAGAGATTGAGACGACTAGTACCCCCCGCCGCCGACGACGACGACGACGACGACGCGGAACCAGTGAGTAGGAGGTTATCTGCTGCTTCAACGCTTGCTGGGAGGACTAGCTCGCGGAGTTTATGCAATGTCTCGAAAACGAGGTTTGCTTCCTGGCAGCGCAGTCGGGCGGGTAATTTGATTGTGTCCTGCCTGCGATGCAAATTAAGCACCTTGACATCGTCACAATGGTAGACAATTACATTCCACCGGCCAGCGACGTAGATATCCAAGCCCTGACCCAGCTTGCCCGATCTGCTGAGCTGCAGGACTGCTGATCGTAGCGCTGGGTCGTCACTGGTCCGGGGTAGCGCCGCGCTTGCCTCGACTTTCTGCAGGCTTGGACACCAGTCCACCTCTAGAGTAAGATCGTCCGAGACCGCACCCTCTTCGTAGACAGGGTTTTGACTGAAAACAAACCGCTTGAGCTCCTCACACCCGAACAACTGAATAGCGTTCTGCTCCGACAGCCAGCGCGTGACAAAAGGAAAGTAGTCCCCATTCTCCGTGGTCAGAATCGTGTGCTTGTTCTCGTTGGACGCGTCGTCTCCGGACAGAACTAGACTTCTTAGGTTTGGCTTGGTTGGGGCCGCCCGGTCGTACCTCGTGCGCAACACGTAGGAAACCAGCGATTCTACAGCCTGCCAATAATTACGTTTTTTCGTGCTGCAGTGTTGGGGAACAGGCAGAGGGCTCGGCAATGTATTTTGCAGTCCTTTGCGATCTGGCGGACAAGTTCGGCCTGTTTACTATCCAAGAGGGCTGCTGATAATTGTCTGTATTCATAAAAGTAAAGCAGCATGCTAGCCATCAACGCACCCCCCCTTTGGTCGCCTAGCTGTCTTGCCGGATAGTTGCGGTTTGTTGCATACAGCAACGCCTCGTCTGCTGGTGTAAGGTAGTCGGTTGTTAGCTGCTCGCAAAGTTCTTCAGGGAGATCAAAAATGACGTGCGACATTTCTTGTCAGAACTCGGTCTTTGGCTACAAACCCAAAATGTCTCTAAGCCCGCCCCTCCCTTTTCTTTTTCCTTCAGCTTTAGTTCAGCGTATTCTCTCCCCGCGCGGGGAGAGGAAGCAGGGGAGGGACTGAGAGGGAAGTGCATTCAGCAAAGGAACCGTGCCAGCATGTTCCTTTGCTAAGTGTGTAAAAGGCTTTTGCGCGAAGATTTGCGCACGAGCCATGGACCCGCCAACCAAGCGGGCTAGAGTGCAGGCTGAGCGCGGGCACGTCGTGCAGCTGATCGGCCTGCTAAAGAGATTATGCCAGCAGCACCAAAGAGAGGCCGGCGTACTACCCAACCAATCTGCCGAATCAGTAGAACTCGTGCTCGAAGGGTGGACTCCTTTGCAAGTGGAAGAGCATAAATCGCGCGAGGACGATCCCGGCCTAGTCCCCAGGCTTCTTGCGCTCCGAAACACTGATCTGGCTGCGGAAATGAAGAAGGTCTGGCCTGCAAACATTCGCTGCCTAGTTATCGCCCAGCAAGACCTAGCCAGCCTGTACGGCCTGGGGCAAAACTGGCCTGATCGCGTCGCATTGTCCGTCGGGACCGGGCAGGGGGGCTTGTGTCTACAGAAACTGCAGACCCCAGGCGAGGCGGCGCCGTTGGTCGCAGACTTGATCAACAGCTTACAACTACAAGACTACTTCCAAAAACAGGGGCTGGCGCCTGAAATCTACGGCTGCCTTAATATCAAGGAGGAATCCTCGGCGCCCTCGAACGGGAACGGGCGAGCCATGGACAGTGCCCAGCACCACTGGATCGCGATGGCCTTCACCGCTGGGCGAGTTGCCCACGAGGAGACGGATTTACTGGCATACGCAGCAGCAGCGCTACCTGCGGTAGGAATCCAGCGGTTTACGGCGTTTGTCGACAAGCTGTTGAAAGTACTGGCAGCTATGAAAACCATGCTTGCTAACTGGGCGCCAGCAGACACGCTCTTTTGCAACACAAGCAATTCGCTCGTACTGGGAAGAGTGAGGCCTAGGTATTTCAGGCAGATTGGAGGGCGGGGGTCGGCAGTCCCGAGTGCTGCGGGGTACCCCCAGGCCGTCAACCTCGCTAACTTGCTGAGCCTCGCGGCGCGTAGTCTGGGGTTACTTCCGTCCACGTACTTTGACGTGTTGTGGACTAAACTAGAAGGCTCGTTGGGATCGGCTGGACAGTTTCCCACTATCACCAATACTTTGAACTTGCGGGTGGTCGCAGAGTGGTGGTCGCAAGAGCTGCGGGACGCTCAGGGGCGGGGGGGCTGCTGCTTGCTCGGGGCGGCCGACAATTTGAGCCAGACGGCGCTCAAGCAGCCTCGCCATTTCCGGGTCGACATGTCGGGTCACGGATTTGCGCGAGGAAAGGCCTTTGTCGAGGAGCCCGCCAACCCCGGCGGCGGGCTACGCTTCCGCAGAGCAGGCGAAATCGCCGAGCGCTTGTCAGCACGGACATGGAATGCTGACGAGTTGGTCGCTGAGGTGGGAGTCTTTCTGACCGCGCTTGTGCTGGTCGGGAGGCGCTGGGCTGCCACCACAGCAAAGCTGAAGGATGTTGAGTCGAAGCTGGCGAGAAGGATGACAGCCTGCGAGCGTTTGCAACAGAGGATGTGCGCACTTCACATAACGCCAATCAAGCAATCACCACTAAAACTCATGCACACCATCTACCTATCTTTTGATAAAGCTCCGCGCAAAGGGACCGGGAAACATACAACTACGGAAGGCAAATATAACAAGCAGACACTTGCTCTGGCAGAGTCGGGAAAAAACGCAAAGAGCAAGTCCGATGCATGGTGGGCTGGACTATCACAAAGGCAAGGCCCTCGTTTGAAAGTGTTGAAGCAGGAGCAAAAGAAGTGGCACGATAATTTAAACGAAATGTGCCGCCTAGCGAGTGTACTGGTGCAGCAGGTGAAGACAGGCGAGACGCGCATCTACAAACCGCTCTACGATCATTTTTTAGGTTGGAGTAGCAAGTGGAAAGCCTGGCTGAATTCTCAGGAAGCGGAGGATCATGTGCCAGAGCTCAAGCTATTCATGTATCAGGAAGAAATAGCAGAGCTAAGATGGGAGCGAGAAAAGGCGCAAGAACTCGTCGATGAGTATTGGGGGGGCCCTCAGCAGCTGCAAGCGCCAACCCTGTTGCGACTGCAGCAAGAGCTGCAAACCGCCAAGACGCACAAACAGCAGCTAGAGAGACAACAGAAGCCACAAGAGCCCATAGCGCGACGACTGCAAGATCGAGAGGCGCGAATAGTGGAATTAGAGCGACGGCTGCTAGCTCAGGAGGCGCTTACAGTGCGATTAGGGCAACAACTGCAAGCTGAACAGACGCAAATACAGCGACTAGAGAAACAATTGCAAGCTACACAGGCAGGAAGGCAGCGACCACTGCAAGAAGGACGACAACAGGGGGGTCTGGATGCTCTGGCCAAAGCTGCAGAGCTTTGGCCAAAATGAAGAAGTTAGGGTCTGGTTGTCGAGAAGCCGGCGGGGGGCTGCTAGAGATTTTAATTAAAAGAAATTCTTGCTTGAATCCTAATAACGTACCAGTGCTGCAGCGGCCCTAAACTAGCAATGTGCTCGCACCCTTGCAGCGTCAGCTCGCGGAGCCAGGTTGGTGTCGCCGGGTGTAGACTCCATGGCCAACTCTTCGACATGCTAGGAAGAGGGGAGGGGGGGGGGGGAGGGGTTTCTTAGTTTAGCGAATGCAGCTATTACTCCCTTTACTTCCCCCCCACCCCCCCGGGGGGGGGAGGGAGGAGGGGGAGGGGGGGGGGGCTGTGTGAAAGAGAAGGGGGGGGGTGGAGAGAGGCTTTCGTTTCTCCTGTGCCTCCTCCCTTCCGCCCGCTGCACGCAAAGCGCTTTTTGTAACAGGTGTGTTTAAAAAGCTTTGGGAGAGAGAGAGAGAGAGGTGAACGTGTTCGAGACGATAAGGGACTGCCGATGGATTTGTTTGGTTTGCAGCTACAGGCGCTGTTGAACGTCCTTGAGAAAGCAAGTTTGGTGTGCCAGCGTTGTCAGATCAACACCAAAACTGTTCGAGGCTACAAGTACAGCCCTCCTGCCGCTCAACAACCACGCTGGCTTGTAGAATGGAAGGAAGACGTAAAGAGGCAAGCCAGCGTTGGGCAGGCTGCTAGCAGTGTGCCCGCCCGAGCTCCTTTACTACGATGGAGCGCGTCTTCCGAGGCCCGTCGCGGAAGGCCCGCCGTGCGGGTACCCATCGAAAGTCTAGATGCCAAGAGGTGGGCTAAAATAGCGTGGACGTCGTCGTTGTCGTCACCCCGTGACAGCCGGCTGCCTAGGTTGCATACATTGGAGATGGAGAACGTGACGTATGCCTTTGTGCAATGCCCTAGCCTGCTCGTGCTAGTGCAAAGGGCGGCGCTGCAACAGTACATGCACTTGGCTACGGGTTGCACGCCCGTGGTGGGCTGTCTCGTGTGGGTGAAGGGGGAAAAAAAGAAGCTGGGCGACGAAGATGAGTTCTGGCTTTGCAGTGAATGGGCAGGCGTAGAGATAGACAAGGACAATGGAGGGGCACAGGCGGGGCGGGGGGCCGCGCTGGCGGCCCTGGTGGAGCGCCTGGCCCTGGGGTGCTGCGACAACCTGCTGCTTTCGAAGCTCGGGCCTAGTTCGCTGTGCTGGAGCGAGCGACGGCAACAGTACATGTTGTCCCACTCGGGGCTCGCGCATGCGCAAGAGCTGGCGGTCTCTTGTACGACGACGCGTGGGGAGAGGTTGCTGTGCCAGCGAGCGTGCACGTTATCAAACCTGCTGGTGCTGGCCGCGCTGTTCAGAGCGCTGCGTAGCGAAGCGGCGCTGTGTAGGGCGGGGCTAGCGGCCGTTGCCGAGCAAATAGAGACGCTTGCGCAGGAGCCCGTGCTCAGCCTGGCTAGAGGTTGGTGGCCACCGTCGGTGCCGGGCGCAAGCTCTAATTTTGACGACTACCTGCAAGTTGTCAGGAAGAGCAAGACCCCGGCGCCTCTGCGACTACTGTCGACCACAACTACCTCGTCACCGACGATCCCCGCGGTGGTCCTGCAGGCGGCGGGCTTGGCGCACCGCCTGCAGGTTGGCAAACCGCTGCCCGAACTTATGACAGCGTCGGCACAAGAATCTCCATGGCAGCAGGTGGGGGGGCGCGGGTACTGGGAGGGCGAGCTGTGTGACTTTCTGGCTCGGTTCTTGTGGGCGGCGTCCCGCCTGTGCATGTTTGAGTTGGGGCCCGAGATCTTTACTTGGGACAGAGAGCGACGGCGCTTCTTGGTCTCTGGCACAGCGCGCTGGCTGCAGCGGCGCTGCCTAGCCAGCGCGCTAAGCACGGAGCCGCGGGTGCGATCGTCCACCCTGAGGTTGTCGAACGCGCTAGCACTCTTTCTGTGCTTCTACGGGAGCCGGCTGCGAGAACGGGCTTGCGTGCTGCGGCCCGCGCAGAGCTGGGCGCTGGCGGTGTGCCAAGAACTGTGGCTGTGCGCGGAGGAGGCGCCTGCGCAGTGGCTGGACGGGCTGACGTTTAGCCTTACTTGCTGCGTTCGAAGAAGAGCGCGGGCGAGACGCTGGGGCGCGCGTTCCGCTACCTGTCCAACCTAGGCAGCGCGGCTTGTTTTGTGCACGCCCCCCCGGACCTGTGCGGACTTTTTTTCGACGACAGCAAGGCGCCGGCCGGGCACTTTCTCTTAGTCCACGACCCCCCCAACCAGGTCTCTGCACGCCGGCGCCTGTCGGAGGAGCTGGTCGGTTGCTTCGTGGTCTGGGTCTGTCTGTTGCTGCTGGAGGTAGTACGCGACTCACCGCAGGGTCCCGGGGGCGCGTACCTGCAGGTGCAAGTAGGTGTCCCCCGGGATCTTGAGCTCCTGGGCGAGCCGGAACTTTACGGCCCAGGGAAACCAGAGCCCCCACTCCGCAAAGAGGCCATGTTCCCGGCGGGGTGCGTCTTGGGCGACACGTGGAACTGCCCCAACTGTACGTTGGAGGGGAATATTTTCTCGGCGTCCGTGTGCGCCGTGTGCAGAAGCGCCAACCCCTACGTGCTGTGCATTCCCGGCAAGGCAAACGAGCCGAGCTCGTGTGCGCAAGCTAAGAGGCTGCTGCTTTTCTACCGCCAGGCACGGGGGGGGATCGGGGACGGGCTGGCCTCGCCGCTGGGCAAGCAGGCGGCAACCTCGGCCGTCATGATCAGGCGCTCCTCCCCCTGTGCGCGCAACCAGGAAGAGTCCGGTACACAGGGCACGGCACAGCCCCTCTTGTACGCGCTGCTGGATTACTACTTGCAAAAAGAAAAAGGCGAGCTGATCTTTGTGGACGCTGGGGCCGGAGAGGGGCACGCGGTCAATATCGCGGGCGTGATGGGCTTTCGGGCGGTGTACGGCTTTGACTCTGGGGACTTTGCAGCAACCCAGACCACCGCCTGGAGCTCGATGCTCGATAGGCTACAAGGTGTGCTGGCCCGGGCAACACGACCGCGGGTCTTCTGGGGCACAGACTGCCGCGAGGGCTTCACCTTGGCCAAGATTCTACCCGACGACGGGTCGGCACAGGGCGCTGCCAGTTTTGGTATTGCACTTCTCAGCTTCTACGCAGGCTGGAAACCGCCGCACAAGAAAATTCTGTTAAATTTAATACAAAAGGACCTGCGCGTGCGCTACGCTTTTTTAATCGATCGGCACTGGGACTTTGTGAAGCTGCAGGTCCCCGAAGTCCTGTCAGACTTTGTACTAGAGTGCCACGCGCCAGTGTCCATGGCGGGCCCCACTGCCGAAACTTTTCGTATGCTGGTGTTTAAACGGCACAGAGCCGAGCTGGGCGCTGGCTTCCCTGCTCGGCCCGCGCGGCAGAGCTAACCCCCCTCTCTCTCTCGCTCCACGCCAGTCCTCCGTAGCTTTGTCTTGTTGTTTTTTGTTTTGTTGTGGTAATATTAGTAATAATAATTAAAAAAAAAAGACACACAAGAAGAAGCGCAGCTTCCTTGTTCTTCTGTATGCACTCGGCCGGACTCTGGCTATGCGCGGCTTGTTTACTGTAGGGCACGGCTTAGTAGGCGTCCTCGCCTTTGCGTGCGGCTTGGCCTGGCTGTCAGGCCTGCAGTTGATGGGCGGGAAGGACAGCCGCTGGAGCGAGGCAGCCCTGTTTACGCTGCCGCGGATATGGGTGTGGCACTTGGCGCACGGGGTCGCGCTCATACTCCTGTGTGAAAATGGAGTAGAGCCCCCGCTAGCGTACCATGCCACGCTGTTTCCGCTAGCCTGGCACGTCTGGCTTGAATGTCTAGAACGCTACCCGACTGGTTTGGCGTACTTGGGTCAAGACAGGCCCTCGCACTCGCGTTCCCTGCGCCTTGTCTTGTGTGTCGTCTGTACGGGTGTTTCCCTCGTCACCGGGCTGCGCTGGCCAGCAGAAGCTTTTTTGCTACAAGCACAGCTCTACGGCGGCTGGCTGCTGCTTCGCGCCAACCTGCAAATACGCCAGCTAGGGCTGGTGCTGGCCCGCCGCCGCCGTCAACAGGTTGCAGAGGAGGTCGCCGGGGAGGCTACGGTGGTGCTGAGGCAAGAGGTACAGCCCTGCCCCCCACGGTGGGGAACCATGTCGTCGAGGCTTAAGTGCCTCCGACGGGTGACAGTGTTGGGCGCTGTACTCTGCGCCGCTTACCTGGCAGTCTGGCTGCGGCTCTCGCTGTCCGCACGCCGGCCTGTACGAACAGCTCAGCTGTCCCTGTGGGTTTTTGCCCTGGGCGTTTTGGCAGCTCTCGTACCAACCGGCTGGGCCCATCTGGTAGCTATGCAGATGTCGCAGGCCTCCTGCGGCGCCTGTTCCTGCAAACCCTTGCTACCAGGCGACGCCCAGGCAACGGTTTCTGGTCCTGAACAGCCGCCGGTACAAGCAGAAGAAACAAAAGAAAAGGAACGAGGTGAAGAATGGAGTCGGTCCCCGCCGCGAGGTATGTACAACGGCGTTGGAGCGCTCAGCCGGTTAGTCAACTCCACAGTTATGAGCCGCTGGGGAAACGAATTTCGGCACCATGCGATTTGCATGAGACAATTGATGTCTCACACACCGGTGTTTAGCGGAAACAAAAAGGATTTACAGAGTTGCTATTCCGAGTCAGTATCAGATAGAGGAGTATGCCTACGGTATATATTGGCACAACTCTTCGATTTTTTTTTTTTTTTAAGGAAATAAATAATTAATCGATTTTTTAAAGAAATAAATAATTATATTTTCTAGTCATATATATTAGTATAATATTTCAATTATTGTAACACTCAGGTGGTAGTGTTTCACCAAGCTTCTCAATCCATCCTCAACAACATGAGTCGGGGATATGTTTCATGATGCTTTCCAAGACCATAAAGAGGCAAAAACAAAATATGGTTTTGATAGAGACAGGATGAGAAAAGCAGAAGATATGGAAGAACCGAGAGAGCCACACGAGGTGGACACACCAGAGCTGAGGGATCAGACGAAGAAGACGAAACAGAGACAGAACTTGACAAACACGTCAACAGAGTGTAGGCATCACCCCCCGGATAGCCGGTTAAAAATACCTAGCTGAACTTGCAAACAACGGAGAGCCCCTCTATCAGCACCGATAGCTTTCCTCGGCACAAATACCACCTGCGCATGGCTCCCAGCCCCCATCTTACACCGGCTCGCACGTCTCCTCTGCCACCTATCGTGTTTCCGAAAAACTATCTTTCCCGCTCGTCACGCAGCAACGCTCTGGGAGAAAGAGAAGTTGAACTGCCTTGCTTGTCTATTCTACGAGAAATACCAAGCCCGCTCGGACGGGCTGTAGAAACAAAGTTAAGTCTAGAGGAAGCAAACCATTCTTGAAACACACAACAGAAATGTCACCAGTCTTAAACACCGCTTTTAATAAAAAGCAAAAGTGTGAGCGGGCTAAACCTGTCTGCACTCTTGCAAAAGAGTTTTGAGACCCTCTCCCCCAAGAAACTTCTTCCCCCTTCCCCTCCTCCCTGTTGTCCGCTCCCCCCCCCCTCTCCTCCCTCGTCCCCCCTTTGCCCTCTCGCTATCCGTTTTTCTCCTCCCCCCCCCCCCCTTTCACAACTCCTGTCTCTCTAACACACGGGAAGCACAGCTTTTGCCCATGGCCGAGGAATTTGCAGAGCTGCGCAAGCTCAACGAGGAAGTCGTCCGCGCTTTGTCGCGCCACACGAGTTTGTGTCCTTGGCTGCAAGCAAAAAAGAGACAACTAGGGAAACAATTTTGGCCTTTACGGCTAGAGGTACAAAGAAAGAATCCGGAATTGGCGGAGGATATCATCCAAACTCTCGCTAGAGGAAGTAAAGGAATTATATTTAATAATAAACTCAAGCTATAGCCCTCTCGGTTACAGAAGGAATAGCCGGCCAAATTCTCCCTTGGACCAATCTTTCAGGGCCTCCTCGTAATCTTTCTCACCAACCCCCCGCCAATACGCCAACGATTTCCCCCATTTCTGGCAGACGCGTCTGATATCCTCCTCCGCAGGCAAGCCGGGTTGTTCCATGCCTGACAACAGATTTTGGGGCTTATCCAAAGAAAGGGCCCTCTCCTTCTTTCCCGGCGGAGGAGTTTGCGTCTCTGTCCTCTGTACCCACACTGCCAGATTCCGGACGGATTTCGTAAGCTCTAACCGGTTGAACATGAAATTCCCGTGCGTACTTATCCACGCATTACAATGCGTGGTGTTCGAGCCTGCAACATCGTCTGCGTGCCAAATATCCAGGATTTTTTTGATGGCCTCTTTCCTGCAGGGGCGAATGACGATGCCCGGCGAACGCTGCTGTCTGCTCTCGGCCATGTCAGAGTCCTGCAGCTTGTCAAAGGAGAACAAGTAACTGTTAGCTTCATTAGGGTACGTGCTGGCTAGCTGCGCCAGTGTAATCTCTACGGTCCGTAACACCGTTTCTTGCGTGGCGGTCTTGCTAAAGTACACAGGCTCCGCCGTGGGCTGAGACGTCTCCAGCCTGAGCGTGCCTACCGCTGGATGCCGCCGACGATGCTCGCCGTCCCTCCAGCACGCTTCCTCCGCAACCTCACGCAGCACATGGATCTTAAGGCCTTGCTTGCTCGCGTACTCTCCCGCGACCAGCAGAGCTGTAAGCATAGCGCGCGGCATCACCGAAGACACCAGCACTCGTGGTTTGGGGTTTAGTTGCTGCAGCAGAGTCTGTGCATCGCGCAGCTCTTGCCTTTGCAGCACGTTGACCCAAGGCACCGCGGAACTCATGAATGCGTCGCCCAGCACGGGGTGGTGTCTCAGACTGTGTATGTTTGTCGTGACCAAGAGGTGCCGAATGTAGTACAGATGACACTTTTTCACTTTGCGCGCCCGGTCGGCTAGCCCTTTTTGTGCTACTTGCATGCGCCTCTTTCTGTTTCTTAATTTATATCTCTTTGAATCAAGGCAGAGAGGGGAGGGGAAGACTTTTGCGCTCTTTTCTGGGGGGGGGAAGGGGGGGGGATGGGAGAAGGGCGGTTCTACCGTAACCAAGCAACCTACTGGTCTTCATCAGCAGATGAAGAAGAGACGATGGGTTCGACGCCCCGTCGTGTGTTATGCGACGCGCCGTTGACTGCACCAGCGTCAACCCTGGTGTTTAGCCATGATGGGAATTTCGCCCCTTGTTTTCTCATCACAAAGCTTTCTAACGATGCCCCTTTTAGTAGCTTGCCAATGTTAGGTTTTCTTTGGACGTAACGAACGATGGCAGCTTCAATGCCTTTGTAAACCTGACTGTTTGAATCAGCTCTGTTTGCGCTGGCAAAGACATGGACATACTCTATGGTTGCATGTGATATAACAGCATCTCCTGACTTCTCGACAGTAAAGATTACGAACCCAAAGCGCTTCGCGTACGCAACCCACATTTTGCACGTTCCGTCTGTTTTAGGCTTGAGACTGTTGCGTAGGATATTGAGATATTCCATGGGATTAATGTTGCTGTTCGGATTCGATGTGTTCTTTGTGTTTAGTCCCCCAAGGAACGTCCGTACATTGTCTACATCGTCCTGGCTCCAACCAGCTGTGTATCGTGCATTTAGTCGGATCGCTGTGGCGTTAGGCGTATTCAGAAGCGTACTGATTTGTGTTTCCGGGCTAGCTAGAAAGTTTTGAAACCATTTCTTTTTGGCGGCTTTCCGAATACAAACAACCGTACTTGTCGTCTGGCCCATTTTTTCCCTCCTTCTGTTATTGATAGCAGCAAGGTGAGGGGGGGAAAGTGAGGTGAAAGGGAGGGGGGAGGGAGAGAGATGAAAAAAAAGGGGAGGGGGGGGGCGCAAAAAACGGACACACACCCCCCTTTCGTGCCCTCCTTTTTCTTTCTGTCACTATTCGCGGCACGTAAAAAGATATAAGAATGTGGCCCGACCCCCCGCTGAACTTGGACCTGCGTGGAATAGAGCTGCTTTGTTTTGCGTTCTTGTGGCCCCTGGCAATAGGACTAGGATGTCTGTGCCTAAGTCTGTCGCGTGGCCGACGGCTACAGCCTCCTCAGGCAATGCCCAACAGAGCGGCCGTCGTCGTGCAACAACAACAGCCGAAAGACGAGGGGGATGTACGTCAGCAGGAGCTAGCACGCGCAAAAGTTGACAGTGCACGTACCGAGAGGCTTTACAAAAAGCGGCTCGAGCGCGCACGGGCTCACAGCGCCAAAATCGAAAAGATGTACCAGCGACAGCTGCGCCGAAACTACCTACTGTTGACGCAGACGCTAGCAAGGTTGCAGGAGGCAATACCCGCGTTGGAACACGCGCAGGAAAACGCAAGGCTCCTAGAGCGCAATGAGGACTTGGCTCCGTTGTTGTAAGTGCGTCTTGCTTGCAACTGACGACAAGAACCATAAAGTACCAACAATTTTTAATCCTTAAAAAACTTAGTTGTACTTTTGTCGTATGGCTTCAATCCTGCGTAACTCATGCATTGCATCTGTCTTTGAAGCCGAAGCCGGGCTATTTTCTGGTTGAGGTGGCAACTCTTCACAGACTTGTACAAATATTGTGCACAAAAAGGCCTGTAAAAAAAGCGCATGTACACAGGGGCCATTCAGGTCCTTGAGTTCAAGCGTTCCCCCTTCTGCAGCTGCTGCACACGTGCACTCGCCTAATGGAAGAAGCAGCTTGGAATTAGTATAAACGGTTCTGCCGCTATTCGGCGGCTGATGAGATTGCTCATACAAGCAATCGAGACACGCCAAGCTTTTGTCGTGTTTATTCTGGGTGCTGTAATTTGTCCAGAGCAGATTGGGTTCATACAGTGCTACGAGCTGGGGATCTCCAGCAACTTTCCACATCAACTGCAACGCTGTGTAATGCGGTCGTACACATGCTGGCAAATCCGAACAATCCCCCATGACAAGTAGCCTCTGGTTGGAGCCTTGCCTTGATATTTGGCCTGTCACTAAATCTTTGATTGTAAGCATAGAGGTACTTAGTAGTCGGCATAATTTGTCATCCGTGAAGAAGAGGGATTTATCGTCTCTGTTTGTTTCTCCACGTTTAGCAAACCTGCGTGCAGTTTGAAAGAATTCTTGCAGAGCATCCGTAGATAAGTAAGATCTGGCACTGGCATAAGCTCGAAGACGCAGCAGGCTTGGCATTGATAGTATGTTGCAGCTCAGGTCACACAAAGCACGCCCCGCGCGCGCGCACCACTGTTGGTACAAATCGGGTTGTTTGTTCTGCGTTGGTAATCGGCGCAGGCTTTGGATTAGCAAATACAAACCGTACAACGCAAAAGGCTCCCGGCACAGCGCCTCCTGCCACTTTGCATTTGCTTCCCACGCTGCAAGTTTTCTATCGATAGTCTTTTGTATTGCAATGCACTGTAGTGACTCCTGTGTGACCTGAGCTGCCTCTTTTTTGCTCTCCTTTGCTTGGGCCGAGATGGCAGAGCTCTTCCAACTGTACAACTTTCGTATCGATGCAGCGAGATTCTGGGTTTCTTTTTCGGTAATCCGTTGTATTTCTTTTCCTAAGAGGGCTTCAATGTTTGCGATTTCTTGATTCAGAAGACCTTCAATGTTCTGGCTGTTAATTCCGGTGTTATTTTTGTCTTCCTCCGGTTGTATTGCCTTAGCATCGAAAGCCGGCTTGAGCTTGAGGATAAGCTCGGGCGTCAATAAATCTCCTACGCGCAGAGCCGACTTGCTGATAAGAGCGGTGGGCACCGGCGTGACTGCGCCCTCATCGAGCGGCACAGCTACCACTGCTTCTGGCTCTGTAGGATCATAGGGCGCACCCCAAGAGTCGTCAGGCGGCAGGCTCCAGCCAGAGGCTACTTGGAGCAGCTCGCTCTGTTGCACCACGGCGCTATAAAACTTGCTTAAAGCACCCAGGAGAGCTCCGCCCGCGCTCTGCTTGTGGCAGCGCGCGCAAGTGACGAGGCGCAACAGCAGACGGTAGTTATAACTGCAAGTGTACAGCCGACCAGTGCCCACGGGACAGCACGCGGTATAAAACCGCAGGTGGTGTTGCTGCATGGTCCAGGTTAGCCCCGCGATCAGAGTTAGACGTTCGGCGCGCGCTGTTTGGTAATGACGGTCAATCTGACCCAGCAGCTCCAAGCCCCGCACAATGGTTGCCTGATCACCGAGCCCTGGACATCTTTCTTCGCAGAATATGTCCTGACGTAAGGCTAGGTTGGACTTGCAGCCTCTTTCGCGGAGCCAGTTGCAGACGAACACTAGGAAATGCATAACCACTAGCGCAGCCGCGTTCTCTGTTTTCCGCAGCTCTGGGGGCAGGGGGTACACGTGCAAACGCTTGCCCAGCGTAAAGAGTTCAGGGACGCACAGATCAGGGTGCTTACCCTCGCCTTCGTGGTAGAAACAATCCACATCTATCAGCACAACGGACGTGGGTGCCCCTGCCCGCGGTACTGTAACAAAGTTCTCGGGCTTGCTGTCCGCCGACACTCTCCATGGCATAGCAGCCTTGCCGCTACCAAACAGCACAAATCCCGCTATGGCCCCACTAACCCGTGCCAGAATTCCTCTGAGCCTATCCTTCTTTTCTGGTCCCTTTTCCCCGCTCAGGTAACTATGGCGCAAGCTGTCTAGCTCGTCCAACAGGTCAGGGCCAAGGCAGGACATGCGCTCTAGCGTAACGGCATAGGCGCCCTTTCCTTGTCTGGCATAGTTCCACTGTTGGCCGAACCGCTGCAACAGCTGTGCTACATCTACATCAGCAGCTAGGTGTCGTTGCCGTAGCTCCGACAGCAACTCCCCCAGCTCGCTTACCTGTCCAAGCTCCCCAGCCGTATCGCAGGGGGCGCGCAAACCCCCGCACAAATAAAGGTACTCAAGCGAGGCCTTGGGTGGGGTGATGCCGGCGGTTGAAAGTTTTTTGGTGTTATTGCGCAGGTGGTTGAGTATAGCAACAGCCCTTTGGCGCTTTTCGCTGAGCTCAGTAAGCCTGAGCGCTACCCCGTCGCGTGACCAGCTGTACACCTCGGCTGGCCGTACGCCCAGGCGCCATACCCACTCGTTAAGTTTCCACACTACATGTTCTCCGCCTGCTATGGCCTCTGCTTTGCCTGACCCTGCAGCAATGTCCTTTTTGAAAGACGTCAGCAATTCCAAATAGCCACTCGACAAAATTGCCCCCGCACTTTCTGCCGCTGTGACGCCTAACGTCCCGGCTTGCACCCGTGGCAAGTTCATGCCTTTTAAATATTAATAGCCCCCGCTTTTTTGGTCGGCCTCTTTTTACTCCAAGCTCCCGCCCCCCCCCCCTTTTTTTCCCCCAACCCCCTCCCCCCCCCTATCTTCTCCCCCTTGAAGAAGATAGGGAGCTTTGCGAACCAGCGCGGGATTTCCTTGTCTATCACAGAAAGACGACGCTACTATGAGGAGGAGAGACGACGAGAGCGAAGCCAACGCGGGGCCAATGCCGCTGCAGCCGCCGCCCGCGCTCCCGCGGAGGCTTTACTGGAAAGCGCGCGCAGCAATTTCGGCAGTGGCGATTGGTTTGTTGTGGTGCAGCTCGTTTAGTGCTGCTGGCAAGTTGGCACAGTACGGAGTGCCGCAGGGCGAAACGCAGGCTGAGATCTTTGAGCAGTGGCGGCTGTTGCAGGGCGCGATAGAGGCCGATGAGGCGCAGAGCGTACAGTGTGTGCGACGGCAGTTTGCGCGCTGTGAGGCTAAGCTCTCAGCGGCTGTGCAGACGGCGCTGGGGCGCGCCGAAAGGGCGGGCGCAGAAAATCAGGGCAAGCTGGAAAGGCTAGAGGCGCGGGTACAGCTCTGTACCACGGCTTGGGGGCGCTCGGTCACGGCGCTCGGTATGCTGTTGGAGATGGCCGCCGAGGGAGGCTGTTGTAGTGAGGCCTGCTGGCTGCTGGCGCCTTTGCGCGAGCTTCCGCCAGCCGGTGGAGGCGACAACGGCGCCCTGCTGCTGCCGGGCTACGGCTGCAACCGCTCAGAGCTAGTGGCGCTGGCGCGCTTGGCCCGGCCCGAACAGGCGGGGGTGGGGCTGGTAGCCAAGTCGCAGGTGTACGCACAAAACACGGGCTTCGCTGACACCGTGCAGCGGGCCTGGACCATGCAAGGGGAAGCGGTGTCGGACCGCGTGGCCTACGACCGCAGCTACGCCCTAAACCACACCGCAGCCAGTCGCGAGGCCGTGCGGCAGGAACTAGAGCAGCTGTTGCAGCTGCTAGAGTCCTTGCCCGGGGCCCCTGGCACTCCAGACCCGTTCCTCGCGCTGCGCGCGTGCTGGCGCGCCGGAGGAGTCTGCGAGCTCTCGCCTGCACCCGCGGAGCTGTATGCCGGAGCCGCTAACGCCCTGGAGGCAACGCTGCAAGCACGCCTGGCCACGCTGCGTACGACAGTGGAGCTGTTCCAGCTGCGCCTCCGCGACTTTGCATCTAGCGCGTTGGCCCTCGAGCAGCAGGCGCGCGGTTTGTACGAACAGGCCCTGGCCGTCAAGGGTATCCAGGCCGTGTACAGCGCGATGGTCCTGAACGGCGTAGGTTCCTACTTCAGCGGCTTCGATCTGCTCGCGGGCTCCGCGCCCTGGCTCGAGGGGCAGCGCCCCAGCTTGGAGTTGGAGTCGGTCTGGCTCCAGCCCGCCGAGTTCTCTGTCTGGCTGCGGGCCAGTACCGTGCCCTTCGGCAGCGTCTACCCCCCGGCGGTGCTGGACGGCTGGCTGCAGCCGCCGCTGGACGAGCTTGCGGCGGGTGTACGCGACGCCCGCGACGTGTTGCAGTCCGCGTGGTCCAGGCTAGAACCTGGGTTTGTTTTCCCCGCCGCGGACTACCACCCGCCCGACACGGTGGGCGCCCTGGCACAAAGCGGTACTTTGCTGCGCGACGCCACCTCCGCCTGGCTGTCGGACTCGCGCTTGGCTCTGACTGCCCTGGACCCCTGGGGAGAAGGGTTACGGTCAGGGCCGCTGCACGGCCCTGCGTCGCTGAACGCCACGCTCCGGCGCGCCTTGCCTGCGGGCGGGGTGACAGGCGTCGGGTCCTGGCAGGCCCCCCCTCCGCAAGCCCAGGGCGTCGACCTCAGCTTAGTGCAAGCTCTGGCCGTGCGGGCCGCAGCGGCGCTGACCGCGGCCGACGTGGCCTGGCGCGTCTTCACCACTCTCTCTTACCTGGCTAAGTACACCGCACCTTCGGCGCACGGCGGGCTGTTGCAACCCCTCGACGTGACCACGGCGCGCACTGGGCTGGAGAACGCACGGCGGCGAGCCAGGCCCTGGCTCGTTGCGCTGGAGAAGTGTTTGGCCGCGGGGCCTCTGGCCTGGGCCCGCCGCGCGCTTAACTCCCCCTCGATCCGCTCCGCGTTCGTGGGCTTCTTGTTTTTCGCGCTCGTGGCGGGGGCCTGGTTCACCTTCTACCGACCCTTGTACGCCAGCTACGTCGGCTGGTGCCTGCCGAGCCGCGGCGGCAGCTCGCTGTGGGGCGGCACGCTGCTCGGCAACTTCACCTATTTTCTGGCCTACAGCTTCAGCACTAGGTCCACCAACAGCGCCATGCAGCGCCAGGCGGCCGTCTACGACAGCAACAGGACGCACGCCTGCAACCTCCACGCTGCCGACAGCGAAAAGAGCTTCTCCCAAAGCGTACAGACCGCCGACGGCCTGCGCTGGAAGCTCCGGGAAATCGGCGCCGGGCTGCGGCTCTTCGACGCCTGCGTGCCACCAAGTTCCGGGGCCGCGGAGCAGTTGCTGCTCGCCAACCTCACACACGCGCAAGACCAGGCAACCGAGCCGGGCGTTCGACAAGCTTGCATTTCGGCGGCCCAGCTCGAGCCGGGCGCCGACGAGCTGTCGCGCGCTGCCCTCTTCGACTGCACTCGTGACCTTCCCAACTGCTCGTTGACCTGCCGCGGGCCGGACCCCTTCTTGCTCGCCGCCAGATCGCGCGAGGCCAGCTGCGCGACGGAGCGTTTGCTGCACGCCAGCACCCGCAGATTCGCCTTCCAGCTTCTCGTGTATGCTTGTTTTAACATTGCTCGGCTCCTCATTGTCGCTGCGCTCACGAGGCTCTGGCGGTACCACCTCGACGATGACCTGCGCTTTATCGGCACCTTACAACACGACGGCGCGCCGGCTTTGGGCGCCACGGAACTAGCCGTCAAAACCCGTGAAGCGCTGGCCGCCGCGCGCTCCAAGCTCAATTGCCAGGCCGCACTGATGCTGGGCTTCGCCGTGGTATTAACCCTTGCTCCCGTGCTCGGGCTCATCTTAGCGTAACTTAAGCAAAAGAATAAAAGGGGAGCAGAGGGGGGGGGGAGGAAAGAAGGGGAGGGAGGGAGGGAGGGGGGAAGGAAAGAAGGGGAGGGAGGGAGGGAGGGGGGGGGGAGGGTGCGGGAGTTATGTGCTTCTTCGTCTTTCCTCCCCGCCCTCCGCTCTTTCTTTTTTTTTTGTACTTGGTTACCAAAAAGAAGGGAGCAAGGCAGTTTTTGGGGAGCCATGGATCGAGTGCAATACTTTTGGCTGTCAATCATTTTGTACATTAAACTGGACATAAGCCTGTTGTTATCTTGCTTCGAGTTGCTGACGCTCGCTTCGGTTGCCCTTTTCTCTGGCTCCAAGAGGGCCCTCAGTTTAGCAAAGACCGGCTCAGTGTTTGTGCTATTGGCGAGCGTTTTCGCTATTAGACTTCTCCAGCAACATTGCGTGAGCATCTTCTCTCCCGTCTGCTTTGTGATGTACGCGTTCGCCAAACTCTTTGGCCACCATTTCTGGGTGAGTTCATTAGATGTGCCCGAGGCGCAGCCCGGCAGACCTGCCTTTCAGGTGCGCTACGACCTCCCCACGCGCGTCGTGCTCTGGATATTTATGGTTACCTGGAGTATTGGCTCTTTTTTATTCTTGGTGCAAGACACGTACAAGTCTTGCCTGGCCTTTGTTCCCGACTACCCCGCTAGCTACGTGCTCTTGCTAGCCGCGGTGAGCTATATGTGTGTGTTTGGATACCTGTCTTACGAGACTTTGCGATTCTTTCAAGGGAAACGCTATGTTTCTTGCGGCCAGCGCTTGTTCTACTCGCTGCACCTGGGCGGCTTCACGACCATGCTCGTGCTAGGCGTGCTGATTTTATCCACCCAACCGGAACTCTCCTCCATTCTCTTAGCCATGACACTAGACCTCCTGGTCGAGAGTGTTAGTGCTATCGTCATGCTGGGCAGAAAGCTGTTTTGGCTGCACGACGAGGAAGCTGAATTTCAAGCCTGGGTCGCTGGCCTAGCACAGGCCGAAACAGCCAGCCCCCAACCTCCAGCACAGGCCGTTCAGTGCAACTGAACAAACAGCAACAGCTCCCCCTTCCCTTGCTCTTCTGTCTCCTGCTCTCCAAGTGCAAGGCTGTTTCGATTTTTTAATTAAAAAATTTTAATACCTTCTTTGCGCTAACACGAGGCACAAAAGAACAAAGTCTGAGAAAAAAAATATTTTGTTTCTAAAATAAAAAAAGGCGCACACATGGAAGCGAGCGTCAATCTCACTGGAGTAGGTTTTGGACATGCTTGCATTTATATTTCTCGCTAAGCACGACCGGATTGTATTTGGGGTCGCGCCACTGCTTGTATGCAGCGATAGTCTCCATGTATTTGTGCCACTCATCTCTTGCAGCGACAGCTTCTTTGATATTCTCCTCCCCTAGCACGAGAAGAGCTGTTTTGATAGCACATGGTTCCTTATTATCGCACTTCCAAATGTCACTGACACGGGTTAAGTTTTCCAGATAAAGCGCCGCTGCTAGTGCACGGCTTTTGTCCAATAATGGCGGCTTTGTCAAGAAGCTTTTGTTCAACGTCTCACCAGCCCGGAATTGCATTGATCCGGGGTTTGCGAAAAGCTGGGCATCATTGAGACGCACTCTCCACGCGGCGAGTTCCCCCGTGCCGATACTGTAGACCCACACGTTGGAGGGGGCCCAGCTAAAGAACAAGGGCCAGGGTTCTGTACCCTTTTCGGACTGCTGACAGATGCCTTGTGCATAAGCTTGGAGCACTTTATACAATTCTTGCCAAACAAGCTCAAAATCTGCCCTGTTTATAGGTTTCCAAAAGAATTCGACCCGTGATCTGGACCAATCATCCAAAGAACCGCTGGCGTCGGGTTGTGTGCAGCTAAAAAGGAAGCACTGCTTGTTTTGTCCAATCATTAATTGTACGTTTTGCAGAATATTTTCAAAACTTGACAAAGCAGTGTTTTTCCTGTTGGAATTAAGTCGTTGTGATTGGGTTAGAAGTTCGTTGACGTCAGCTAGCTGTACTCCTGTGTAGACGGCGTTATCGCAGGCTCCTATCTCCATTTTGTAAAGCTGAGCGACTGGACTGGCAATAGGGCTTTGTACTTTTGTGGTAGTGTCAATGAAGAGGAAAGCAAACAGCGACAGATCGGTATAAGGTTTACAACTGTTGCTCTTATCGTACCGAGAAAAAAACAGGCCTTCTTGGACATTGCACGTGACTTTGTATTTTGAATCAGCTATCGTGCAATACTCGACAAGTTTGCTCTGTATTACGTTCACCATGTTGTTTATCCACCGGGAATGGTTTTCTTTGAGCAAATTGCCAGTGCCGTTTTCTGTTTCGTAGTAATACTTGGTAAGCAAGAGCAGCCATCTGTAAGGATCTGGCCTTGTGCGCGCGTGACCGCATCGGTGGAAATAGCACACTTGGGACAACAACCAAGCGTAGCGTTCAGCTTCAACGAGCAGCCCCTCATGCCGATCTGGGGGCCGCAGGCGATGATAGCCATAAAGAGGCGCTTTTCGATGCGCGTACTTCTCGAGTTCGGCCACGTATCGGTTCTCGTGCCCCTGCTGTATGAGTTTGCCTAGCTCCACCAGAGTGTACAGGGGCTTGGCTAGCTTCAAAGCAAGGTCACGTTCCTGCTGCTCCTGCCCCTGCTCCTGCCCCTTATCTCGCAGCAGCGTGCTCAAGACCTTGAGCCCAGCCTCCCAGGGGCAGGGGTCCGCCGCCCCCTTGAATAACCTATAGCTATTAGCCAAGAGTTCTATGAAAAAGGCCAGGGCCAGATCCTGTGCGCTAATCTGTGACAATAAGCCATTGTCGCTCACAGGCACAGACGCACTGCATTTGGGGTTGTGGTAGCCATCCACATCCCCAACCAAAACCTGCAATGGCTGATTTTTCTTTTTTAGAATGAACAACCGCGATGCACGTAGCCCCAGAAGCAAAAAAGGTGTTTGATTACCGGTAATAGCAGCATTTCGCACAGACGAAGCGTATTTTTCCAGAGTTGTGTAGGCTGCTGTCCAGGCATCACCATCATCGGAGTCGCGCTTGTTGCTTTCGCTTACAAAGTCGAACAGGCTCTGTTTTTTTGACGTTTTTAAAAAGAAAATAGTAATCCGATAATTCGGTTCGTATACCTTCCTCGCGAGGGTTTTAAAAAGTTGAGTGAAATCTGAAGGCGGCTCAGAAAATGTGTTGAGCTGTTTGTAGAATGCCAAGAATTTTTCTTGTGTCATTTCTTCATACTCATTCTCTTCGCAAATGCCGATTCCCTGCTGCTGAATGTAAGAGCTCCATTTTTTGGAAATATCACATTCTTCTTTCGTTTTTTTTGTTTGCGACAGAGCGCACCTTAAGATGCTACCTCCTGCTTCCTCCATGTAGATACCGCCTTCACGGACATTGAAGTGCCTATTGCGGCTAATAGCAGACAAGAATTTTCGGTGTGGTAATGTTTGCATTATCGCGTATTTGCTTTTATATACAAGAAAGACATTTATTTTAAGTTGCTGATATTTCCAGCACGAGAAAAGGGGGAGAGGCTCGAGGCTGGGGAGAAGAACTAACGGGGAGGGGGAGGAGGAGTTTCACGGGAGGACAGAGCCCCTTTCGCCCACAAAAAGGACACTGGCTGCAATCACGGCAGCCGCCATAAAACAAGCGCACATTGGAAGTGCTACGCAAGCGAAAATCTCATACTCTGGGTAGCTTTCTTGATAGATAGTACTAGGGCAAAGACCGCTTGCAGGGTTAACACAGCTCCCCAGACAGCGTCCTGCGCGGGTGTCCCAAAAGGCGCGTTTGGGTCGTGCATGTTGTGTGCGATATAACCATGCACAATAGAGCCCGATTGCAGCAAGTATCAAACCAAGGCTGATAAGCGTCTTGTATTTGGCAAGGACCTCTACCCATACAACGGTAGTGCTCCAAGCACGAAGCTTCCACGGCAGCGTTGATAGTAGCATGCTTCGGTTTTGCTCGTCTCTCTGCCTCTTTTCTTGTATTTTGTATCTAAAAGTTCACCCCGTCGAGCCACGGCAGGGGGGGGGGGGGGTTGCCCCCCCCCCCTCTTCCCCTCCCCCCGTCTCTCGGTAAAGCACCCTCCGGCTGGGACTCATGGTCCAGAAAAAGAGAGAGAGAGAGAGTGCATACACACAAGAAAACCGTCGAGTACGTATGAGCACAGCTGAGAAGCCCAGCGTGACTAGCGGAGAAAAGAAAGGGAAGCAAATACGAGTGACAGCGAGATGGCGCTGCATTCATTGCCCGCGCGAGACAGAGTCTTACGCGGCTTGGCGAAGGCATATGGGGACCCACCGCCAACACTTGGCGCCATTGCCCCAGGACCTGCAATGCACGCTTTGCGGGTTTAGGGCCAAGCGCAGGAGCAGCTTTAGGTCCCATCTCAACGTCCATTCCAAGCAGTACGAGTGCCCCGACTGTGCACGCAAGTTTGCACAGAAGTCTAGCCTGCAGTCTCACCTGAGACTGCACAGCGGTGATAGTCCCTTTGTGTGTACCCTGCCGGGCTGCCACAAGTCCTTCAGTACTAGTTGGACGCTAAAGCTGCACTCGACGGTCGTGCCCCACGCGGGGCTTACAAGCAGTGGCCCGCCCCCGACTCCGCCTCCGTACCCCACCACCGCCTGCCACGTGTGCGGCAGTTTGCTTAAGCGCCCGGCCAGCTTGCGCCTACACCTTAAGATCCACGACAAAGTCAAGCCGTACCACTGCGAGTTTTGCGGTCGCGAATTTACACAAAAGGTGAATTGGCAGAATCACAGGAGGTTGCACACCGGCGAAAGACCCTTTGTCTGCCAACGGCAGGGCTGCTCAAAGGCCTTTGCCTCTCCGCAGGTTCTACGCGCACACGGGCTGGTGCACGCACCACACGCATCCCCCGTCATATAACGGAAACCAGCGGGGAGAAGAAATCTGTATTTTTTAATAAAACCACGAGTGCCTACAAAAGCCGTTTGAAAACGCGCGACCCCCTTCCCTCCTTGCTCCCTATTTTCTTTAATGTTTCTCCGGGAAAGCTTTCATGCGGGCCAGCAGCATTTCCATGTCTGCTAAGCGCAATTCCAGCCGCCGCAGACGCTGGGCTATTTGTTGTTCAAGCATGTGAAACGACAGGACCAGTGTTTGGCATTGCTGGGTAAGGGCTGTGTTGAAATGTGTCTGCGCTTCCAGAAAGCTGCGAATGTTGAAGTCTGGTTTGGCACTATTGACTGGAAGCGGCTGGCTAGGATATTCCATTGCTTGCAAACGGCTATTTAATTTTACAGCTTTCTCTTTCTTGACTCTTCACGCGCTCTTTCCACCCCCCCCCCTCTCTCTCTCTCCCTCCTCAGAAACTTTCTCTCTCTCCCCTCCCCTTTCTCTTATTTCTGTCCTCTCCCCTCCTCCCCCTTCCCCCCCCCCCGAAAAAAAGTTAGTGTTACAAAGTCTGAAAACCCAAATTTTGTATTGGTGTGTGTTTGTGTGTAGGCAAAGGCAGGGGAAGCAAAGAGAGATGCTCGCGAAGCGCAAGGACAAGCGCAAACAGTGGCCGCGCCCTCCTCCCCCGCCTCGTGACTATGGATGGGTGTGGATAGCGGAGCCTCGCCAGTTTTCATTGAGATAAAACCGGCGAGGCTACAGCTGCACAGAAAGTATGAAATCTCTTTTAATTAAAAACGCGACAAGGTCTTGTACTTGGAAATGACAGACAGCTAGGAGCGCGACTACTTCGATGCCTGGACGGCCGCCCGGTCAAGGCCAACAGCCTTGCAAAAGCCTAAATCATTATCCAAAAATTGCTTGCTCCGGATCTTGGCGGTGGCAAAGACAAGGGAAATAGCTCGTATCGTTGGCGAAGGACGCTCAAACGCTCCTGCTGAAGAAGAAGAAGAAGAGGATGGAGTTGCATAGGCCAGGCGCTGCCGGGTCGTAACCCGAAGGCGCCCTGGCGGTGGCTGCGCACTGTCCAGGTCAATCGCATAGTCCCAGAAAAGTTCGTTCCCGGCGAAGAATGTAGCACGCGGGCCTGTTGCGCACGCAAGATAAGGCCTACGCGAAGCAGGGTGGCTTTAGGGCGTAGAACGGGAAAGTAACAGCGGACGCGAATCTCTGCTGTTAACTAGCTGAGCGCTACCAAAGTAGCGTTTGTCCGGTGGTAAGTGGAATATAATCGATTTGCCTCCGGGTTCGGTCATAAATTTCTCCCAGGAGCCATCAAGGCTCGACAGCACACCAAGTATGTTAACTTGGGACTGTTTATAGCGTTGCAGATCTTTGTAGCCGTCGATACATACCAACCGGTCGGCCCACGAGAGGAGGTGCGTTGTGCGCATGCCGGGAGGCGCCGCGCGAACGAATTCGAGCTGCTGCTGCCTTGACGGCTCTGTTGTCTTGCGCACGGAACGGAGCAGGGGGGCCGACCGCGCGTGAGGCAGGGACCGAAGGCCTGCGCGTACCATGGGCGCGCAGGCGTTGTGGGGATGGGGAATAACCCGACCGCCAAAAAACAGCCCGCGGTGTTCTGTCTGCCCGGGGCTCAGCGTCAGAGAAGTAAAAGCTCCGAACTCAGTCAGCGCTCTGTTCTTAGCCACTGCAAAGACAGTGTGCCCAAGCGTGCCCTCAGCTGACCCCCGCAGATTAGGGTCGTCGTCCCGAGGCCAACCCAGTGGCGACTCGAGGCAGCTTGTACAGGCCGGCACCGGCTTCAGCAGCTCAACCCCATCGGGAGCAAATGATAGCAAACCCGCTGGCTCAGCTAAGCGGCACACTAAGCAGCGGGACGCACGCGTGGAACGCATGACTGCGCACGTCAACACACACAAACAGACAGACAGACGGAACAGAACAGAACAGAACATAATAGAACAGATAGGCAGAACAGAACAGAACAGAACAGACAGATGGATAAACAAAAAAAAATAAAAGTGCAAAAAGCCAAGTGGTCGCCTTTTTCTTGCCACTTTTTTTTTTTTTGTTTTTTTTGTTTGTTTTATTCTCAAACACACCAAAACACAAAGCTACAAACACCAAAGCGACTACCGGGATGTTTTGTCTTTTTTGTGCTGTTTGCCATTTTGTGATGTTTGGTTGCCTTTTTCTTTGGTTTCCATTTCCTTGATTTCTTCTGCTCACAATTAAACTGCTAAGCTTTCGATTGCCTGTTTCGTCGTCTGTTTCGATTTTCTGTTTTGGTTTCTTGTTTCGTCGTCTGTTTCAATTTCCTGTTTCTGTTTCCTGTTTCGATTTTCTGTTTTGATTTTCTGTTTCGATTTTCTGTTTTGATTTCTTTGTTTCGATTTCATGTTTCGATTTTCTGTTTCTGTTTCCTGTTTCGATTTTCTGTTTTGATTTCTTGTTTTGGTTTTCTGTTTCGGTTTTCTGTTTCTATTTCCTGTTTTGTTTTTCTGTTTTGATTTCTTGTTTCGATTTTCTGTTTCGTCGTCTGTTTCGATTTTCTGTTTTGTTTTTCTGTTTTGATTTCTTGTTTCGATTTTCTGTCTCGGTTTTCTGTTTCTGTTTCCTGTTTTGTTTTTCTGTTTCGATTTTCTGTTTTTGATTTTCTGTTTTGATTTTCTGTTTTGATTTCTTGTTTCGATTTTCTGTTTCGATTTCCTGTTTCGGTTTTCTGTTTCGATTTTCTGTTTCGATTTTCTGTTTCGACTTTCTGTTTCGATTTCCTGTTTTGATTTTCTGTTTCGATTTTCTGTTTCGATTTTCTGTTTTGATTTTCTGTTTCGATTTTCTGTTTCGGCTTTCTGTTTCGATTTCCTGTTTCGATTTTCTGTTTCGGCTTTCTGTTTCGATTTCCTGTTTCTGTTTCTTGTTTCGGTTTTCTGTTTTGATTTTCTGTTTCGATTTTCTGTTTCGGTTTTCCGTTTTTGTTTTTTGTTTCGATTTTCTGTTTTGATTTTCTGTTTTGATTTCTTGTTTCGATTTTCTGTTTCGATTTCCTGTTTCGGTTTTCTGTTTCGGTTTTCTGTTTTGATTTTCTGTTTTGATTTCCTGTTTTGAATTTTCTGTTTTGATTTTCTGTTTCGATTTTCTGTTTCGATTTTCTGTTTCGATTTTCTGTTTCGATTTTCTGTTTTTGTTTTTTGTTTCGATTTTCTGTTTCGATTTTCTGTTTCGATTTTCTGTTTCGGTTTTCTGTTTTGATTTTCTGTTTTGATTTCCTGTTTCGATTTTCTGTTTTGATTTTCTGTTTCGATTTTCTGTTTCGATTTTCTGTTTCGATTTTCTGTTTTGATTTTCTGTTTTGATTTTCTGTTTCGATTTTCTGTTTTGATTTCTTGTTTCGATTTTCTGTTTCGGTTTTCTGTTTCTGTTTTCTATTTCGATTTTCTGTTTCGATTTTCTGTTTTGATTTCCTGTTTCGATTTTCTGTTTCGTCGTCTGTTTCGGTTTTCTGTTTCGGTTTTCTGTTTTGATTTTCTGTTTTGATCTCCTGCTTCGATTTTTTGTTTTGACTTTCTGTTTTGATTTTCTGTTTCGGTTTTCTGTTTCGATTTTCTATTTTGGCTTTCTGTTTCGATCTTCTGTTTCTGTTTCCTGCTTCGGTTCTTCTGTTTTGATTTTCTGTTCCGTCGTCTGTGTCTGCGTTTAATTTGGCGTGACACAGATATGCCACCACGAATGAAAAATACAAAGAGAGCTACAACCGGCACGGTAGCGCCGATGACGCTTCTGGTGAGCGTTTGGTGTTGTGTGTTGTGTTTCTTTACTTTGTGTTTGTGTCTGCAGGCCAGGGACACAAACAAAGAGCGCCCTGTGACAGGAAAGCGAAGCGCCCGCAAAGTCGCGAGCGTCTCGCCCACGGAGCCTGTGCTCAAAAAGGTCAAGAAGGTCAGAGTCTGTCAGGACCCGTCAGGCTCGTTCGTGTTTAGATGTCTATGTTTTGTGTTCGGATCCTTTGTAATGTTGTTGTGTCTATTTCAGGCCACAAGCATGGAAACCAACCCCGAGCATCGCGAATTGTTCCGATGGGCCAGGGAAAATGCACTATGTGGTAAGAGAACGACACATATTGACGGTGCGTACGCAGAGCAAGAGTGGGTAAAATTGCGTACATTCTTTGCCACAAGCCCCAAGTTGAAAGAATTTGTGCAGGAACAAGAGCTATTGGACAGCGCCTTACTGCTAAAGCTGCAGTACGAGTCCTTCGACTCTGGTAGCTTCACACGCGCGGCACACTCTGCGTGCAAGAAAAAACCTTTTTATTAAGATGTGTCAAGTTTTTTGTTGTATATTTTTTCTGCGGAAATTTTTTTTGCCCGACAACCAAAGAAACAGAAGAAAGAAAAAAAGTGGCCACAGACTTCCACCTTACTTTTCGCACCTGCCTCGACCCCTTTCACATTGTTGGTACAAGTTGCGCTTCAGCGTCTTAAAACCTTTGTCAAGGATTTTATTATTTTTTTCTGTACATTCTTAGCGCGCCCTCCCTGCTCTTTTCTACTGCGTCTAAGAACAGTGAACAGTCTGTATGTCTTCACTGTCAAGTCCAGAGATAAGTTTTATTAAAGTTTAAAAAAAGCTTTTTTACTTTGATTTTTTGTTCGGTTTACAAGGGCCTCACGGCCCCGACGCCGTCGGGGCCGTGCCATAACTCGGCCTCCTCCCTCTCTCCTTCCCCCGTCCATTTGCTAGCCCCCCGCTACCAAGTCTAAGACTGTCGAAATTTAATTCAGCGTAGATTGTACTTTTTCAGCGCGCCCTTCCCTCCCCCCTCCTGCATGAATATAAAAATCCTCCCCCGCCCCTCTCTCTCCTAGTAGTTCTCGGACGGGGGGTTAGCTCATTCCGTCTTCCCCTTCCCTCGCTCTTTTCCCCTCCCCTCTCCCTTCCCTCTCCCTCTCTCCTCCCCTCGTCCATTTGCTAGTCCCCCCCCCCCCCCCGGTGCCAAGTCTAAGACTGTCGAAATTTAATAGAAAAAAATTGTACTTTTTCAGCGCGCCCCTTCCCTCTCCCTTCTCCTTCTTGCCTTCCCTTTCCCCGCTGCTTCTTCTTCTCAGACGGGTGCACGACCAATGGCTACTTGACACTACGGAGACCGGCTCAGAGCCAGGACCAGGCGAAGGCCTCAGTGTGGACGAATGGCAAGAAAGGGTTGTGGCCCTGATACTGGCAAACGAGGATGAGAAAAAGATCCGGCATGCGATTACTGAGGAATTGTTGAAGACGCACCAAAAGCTCATCTGCAGGGTCGCTGGCATCAAGAATTGGAGACTTGTAAGAAAGAAGTACAGCAAAGCAGAAAAAAGAGCAAGAGAGGAGCAACGAGCGCAGAGTTCTTACAAGAGACCTCGGCTGGAAACCATTCGCACGAAGGAATACACTTCGGATACAAATAAATAAAGATCAGCCTCCAACGGAATAACTACTGTAAGTCTTATTTGTATCTGAAGGTTGGTATCGTTTTCTGTGCCGATTCCTTCACCATCCTTCCGTGCCTTGTGTTCATGTGGTTGCGTGTGTAGGCGCAAATAGAGATGAATCTCGCCGGATGACAGAGCAAGCGAAAAGTCTTGGCTCATGCGCAAACTGCAGAGCTAAAAAAAGGGGGGGGGGGCGGCGGGAGGGAGAGGGCGGGTGAGTTTATATCTGTTAACAAGGAACATGAAAAAGCCTTCACTGTGTAAGCTTTCCTTTAAATACAACGGGACGACCTTTTACAAAGAAAAGGAGAAGAAAGGCGGGAAGAGGGGGGGGGGGTGTATGAGTATTCACATGTTCATGCAACGTTTGCGGCGTAAGTGCTCTATTACTCTGGGAACACTATGTCGAGCAATATTAACACTCTGAACAAATACCTAGCAAAGACTCCTCACCCCCAAGGTCCCGCCAATGACTTCGATGAATAGCAACCGGATCAGATTCCGTAACGGTTCGCTATACAACGAGGCAAGGAACAGCCACCTATCAAGATCAACCGTGAGCGTAACGGAGGAGTAAGCCCTATCACGCTCATTATTGTTTATTTGTGTTCGAAGACCTCTGTCTTTTCGCGTTCACCGTTTGTTTAACCCGCCCTCCTCCCCCACCTAAAGCTGTTCTTGCTAGCTGCGTATATCTTTTAATAATAACTGACGATTCTGGAAGCTAAGTGTCCTCTGTGCAAAATTATAGATTTTTTCTGTTTATTAAAATAATTTCGACGCTTTATTCTTGAACCGAAAAGCGGCAAGATATCTATTTACACAGACTCTGCCAGAGGTGAAATCGGGAGGAGGAGCAGCAAAACCCGGGGGCTGCATCGAGGGACCATATAAAGGTACCGACGAAAAGGAGGAGGGTTGTTCATCTCTTACTCAAACGTCACTGCCTGAGCAGGGTCTGAGAGGCAGTGCTGTGCTTTCAGCGCCATGTCGTGTTTTTTTCTAGAGGCGCTGAGACATAAACCGCGGGGGGTGTGTGGGGGTTGGAAAAAAAGAAAAAAAAAACCCGCCTGAGCAGGGGTCGGGGCTGTTGGAGCATGGGCTTGGTGCCGAGCGCGCCCCCGACTCAGCACACGAGCCCTAGCTCAGGCGGGACCGGCTGCGCTCCAGCGCCATGTCGTGTTTTTTTCTAGAGGCGCTGAGACATAAACCGCGGGGGGTGTGGGGGGTTGGAAAAAAAAGAAACAAAACCCCGCCTAAGCAGGGGTCGGGGCTGTCGAAGCAGGCGCTTGGTGCCGAGCGCGCCCCCGACGCAGCACACGAGCCCTAGCTCGGGCGGGGCCGGCTGCGCTCCAGCGCCATGTCGTGTTTTTTTCTAGAGGCGCTGAGACATAAACCGCGGGGGGTGTGTGGGGGTTGGAAAAAAAGAAAAAAAAAACCCGCCTGAGCAGGGGTCGGGGCTGTTGGAGCATGGGCTTGGTGCCGAGCGCGCCCCCGACTCAGCACACGAGCCCTAGCTCAGGCGGGGCCGGCTGCGCTCCAGCGCCATGTCGTGTTTTTTTCTAGAGGCGCTGAGACATAAACCGCGGGGGGTGTGGGGGGTTGGAAAAAAAAGAAAAAAAACCCGCCTAAGCAGGGGTAGAAGTGCGTGTTCAGGGACGGGGTTTTTACACACATCCCTCCCTCCCCTTACCTCTTGTCAAAGTTTAAAAAATCGAAAATTCTAAATTCATCAAAACAGAAAAAAGACACAAAAAAAGAGAATGAAGGGAGTGGGCGGCGAAAAGGTCTCTGGGGGGCGGCGGGTTGCCATTGCGCCGTTCCAGAGACCCCCGCTAGGCCCGCGTCAATAGAGGGGTCAGCTGCTTATCCTCTCCTCTTAAACCAAGAGAGCTAGCAAATCAAATCAGAGAGAAAACACAAGAGAAAAAAAGAGGTGAATGGGGTAAAGAAAGTAGTAAAAAAAAAGAAAGAGGGGTCTCGTTCTGACGAGACCCGTACAAAACCTCGCGTCTACGCTTTTCTTTCAGCGTTACGCACACAAATCCCTGTACGGTTTCTTTTTCTCAAGGCAAGCACGAACCCAAACCCCCCCCCCCCTACGCCAGTCTGCTCTATCTGCTCTCTTTTCTTTTGGAATTAAAATAATTGATATTAAGGGTGGAAGGGCAAGATCAGACCCCTTGCTCGAGCAGAAAATCCTGTCTCCGTCGTCCAGGGCCGGGGTTTGTAGTGGATATTTTGTTTCTCTCAGCCCATCCTCTTCTGTTCCCCGAGCCAAGAGAATGACCAATTAGGTTTTGAAAAAGACAAGAGGAAGATTAGAACGAAAATGAAGAGTGACAAAAAAAGAAGGGCAGTAGCAAACAAACGTTCAAAGCCCGGCTCTTACGCGATGCCGATTTACATTTGTGCCCCTCCCTCCCTTCCTTCCCCTGGTCTTTTGAACAGAAGACAAGACCATTTCACTTTTTTCATCTCCTTTCCTTTTTATTTTCCAGAGTAAAACTGTTTATTATCTGGGTCATAAAAAGCAAAATCTTGACACGCGATGGAGCGATGCCCGGCCCCGCCCTAGCTAGGACTCAGGGCGCTCAGACGGGGCGCTATTAATTTTTTTGTACATTCCTAGCGCGACCCTGCCCCTCCCCCCTTCCACTCCCGCTCCCGATTCTCAGACGGGGGACTAAGACAATTTATGCTTCCTCCTCCCCTGCTTTTTCCCTCTTCCGCTCCTAGTTTTCAGTGCCAGGTGTAAGACCGTCGAGCTTTAATTCAGCGTATTTCGCACTTTCCTGGCGCCCCTTCCTTGTCCTACTCCTTGTTCTCAGACCGGGGGGGGGGGCGCCCCTTCTCCTGGCGCCCCCCTCGCCCAGGAGTCTCTGTTTTAAATTTGTCTTGTGCTTCCCCTCCCCTGCTACCCCCCCCCCCCGTCCTTTTGAGCCCGGGGGGGCTCAAAGAGTAGGGGGCAGAACTGACACAAAACTAAGAAGATGGCAATGAGCCTATGACGGAGCGCCCCCTCCCATTTTTCGGGGGCCGAATTTGCAGGGAAGGGCTGGCCCCCCTCTGTATCCAAAGGTCCTTTCTGCCACCCTCCCCTCTCCCCCCCCCCCTGAGCCCCCTGGGCTCAGGAAGCAGGGGAAGGGGGAGGGGAAGGGCGCAGAAGCTATGAGAAAAGAAATACATAAAACGCCTCCACCAACCCCCCCCCTTTCCCCCTCCTTGTCCAAGTTATCAGGCGGTGGGATGAGACAGGGGTCGCGCCTTCTGGTCCTCCCCTGCCCCTTCCCTCTCCCGCTCCCTCGTTCTCAGTGCCAAGATCAAAATTTTGTCAGGGATTCTTTTTATTAATTTTTTCTTGTACAATCTTAGCGCGCCCCTACCCTCCCCTTCCCTCTCCTGCTCCCGATTCTCAGACGGGGGACTAAGACAATCCATGCTTCCTCCTCCCAGGCTTCTTCCCTCTCCCTCTCGTAGTTTTCAATGCCAAGTGCAAGGCTTTGTTATACATTCTTGGCGCCCCCCCCCTCCCCCCTTCCCGAGGGAAGGGGCGCACTTGCACCAAGCCCCTGCTCTGACAGCCCCGACACCGGCGCAGGCAGGGGTTTTTGGGGTACCAAAAAAAACCCCACCACCCCCCCGCGGTTTATGTCTCAGCGCCTCTAGAAAAACCGCGACATGGCGCTGGAGCGCTGCCCGGCCCCGACCGAGCTAGGGCTCAGGGCGCTCAGACGGGGGCGCACTTGCACCAAGCCCTTGCTCCGACAGTCCCCCCCCCCGGCTCAGGCAGGGGTTTTTTGGGTACCAAAAAAAAACCCCAACGTCCCCCCACGGTTTATGTCTCAGAGTCTCGAGCAAAAACTGCGACATAGCGCTGGAGCGCGGCCAGGCCCCACCCGAGCTAGGGCTCAGGGCGTTGAGTCGGGGCGCGCTTGCACCAAGCCCTTGCTGCGACAGCCCCGACCCCCTGCTCAGGCGGGGGGTAAGGGTATCCCATTACCCCCCGGAGGAGGAGAATGAAAATTTGCATAATTCTGCACGAAATGGACAGGCCGTTTCGGCCTACAAAAGGTAATATAAATAAACATTTTTTGGGGAGAAGAAGAGAGCCAAAAAGGCTTTTGGCAAAAGCTCGAGAGAACTTTTTTTTTGTCTAAGAAAGAAGAGGGCGAGGAAAGATGGAAAGAGGGGGGGG
Source organism: Paulinella micropora (assembly GCA_019918135.1). Classification (NCBI taxonomy): domain Eukaryota; phylum Cercozoa; class Imbricatea; order Euglyphida; family Paulinellidae; genus Paulinella; species Paulinella micropora. Next base: position 89,725 of record WBZZ01005995.1, on the reverse strand, counting down.
GGGTGAAAGGGGGGGTAGATGGAAATGGGGATAGGGAGGGGGGAGAAGGGGGGAATGGGGAGAAGAAAGAAGAGAAGAGGGGGGAGTGAACAATTTCTTCTCCCTCCGAAGTTCTCTCTACCCAAAATATCATTATATTTTTTTTAATACCAAAAAAGACAGAGTTATTCGTAGGTTTTGTTAAACCTAAGGAAGTGGGCAGAAGTCGGGGCAGAATCTTTTGCCTTTTCTCTTAGATATTCATCGCAATTTCACATGAAATTTTTCCGTGAGGACTAAACTAATCTTCTTCTTTTTTGTTATGTGTGCAGAGTTTTCAAAAGAGGCGCCCTGCCAAACATGCCTAGGAGAAAGCCGGTCGCAGACGGTGGTGATGACAAGGAGGAGACTCCGCTTTTCACGTTAGGCCAAACCATGGACAAGAGAGTGCTAAAGAAAATATCCATGCTCAGAGCAGTTGGCGAGTGGGAGCAGCCTGTCAACGACCTGTTAGATTCATGCGCCTTCAATCGAAACCCTGTCGACTACATGCCTGGCGACCGTGACAAGCAAGGAAGGGCTTTCGGGCATGGCTCGATTGGAAATGTTCCTAAATGGATAATGCGTCTTGCCTCTGGGGCGTTCTATGAGTCGATCGACATAAGCAACGCGGCGGCGACGATCTTGGTGCAGCTGGCAGACAGAGCCAAGGCAGTCGTCCCCGCGCTGTTCCGCAAGTTTGTGAATGGTGAGCGAGAAGCGATGCAAAAGCTGCTGTTGGAACAGGTCAGCAGACCTGATACACCGGCCAACAGAAAATGGGCCAAGAAACGGTTTAACTCTGTAATCAACCAGAAATCAGTGCTGCGCGACTACGCAATCGATTGCCCGCTTATGCGTGACTGGTCACAAGCGTGCAAAAGCTTAGGAGAGCAGCTCAAGCGCGCGAATGTCCACGCAGAAGTGTGGGAATTGGTTAAGTCGCTCGACGACAAGCCCAACAAGCTGGCTACCTTTGTTTCATACGTGTACCAACGAGAAGAACTCAAAATCATGATGGCTGTTATGAAATACCTCCAATCCCAGAATTTCTATGTAGGAGTCTACAAGTACGATGAGTTGCTTGTTGAGACAGAATCTGCTCAGGGCGGGGACAAGGTCTTTACAAGTGCAAGGCTGGCAAGTATTCGAGCTCACGTGAAGAAGGTGCTCGGGCTCGACGTCGAGTTTCACAGCGACAGCTACTTGCCTACCGTCGAGGACCAGAAGAAGCTTTATGGCCCAGTTAATTTGAACAAGCTGCCCAATGAAGCAGAATGCTGCCGCGAGCTGTTGGTGCGCTACGGCTACAAAAATAAGCTGCTGCGGTATGAAGGCTTTATTCTGAAGCCACACGCACATATCCCCGGAGCGTATGAGTATTCTGACGACTACGGGACTTTTGCGACCGAGGTTCTAAAGTCTTCGATCTATTACACTGAAAACGTCAGGTCAGGCAATGACGCTTTGGACAAGTATCTGTCGCGGGTGACGCACCCTTTCTTTCCGTTAATGACTCCGTCGTCCATTCGTAGCGACTGGATTAGCTTCCGGAATTGCTCGTTTAACATCAAGACCTTGGAATACCGTACCTGGGCTGACTTTGAGGAGAAAGGCGAGCCCGCGCCGTTTACTGATCATTTTTATGACTTCGAAATAGATTTCGCAAAATTGACGGAAGCTACAAGCCAAGGCGACGAATACCTAACCCCCCTTTGGTCGAACATGCTGAAGCTGCAGCTAAGCGAAGAAATGGGTTACGTGTTCGAAGTGCTCGTTGGAAGGCTCATGTATAGGCTTGGAGAATTTGATAATTGGCAGGTTATGCCGTTCTTGCTGGGGGACGGCGGCGCGGGAAAGGGCACAGTGTTGGAGCTTATTGCGCTTATGAAACCTAAGGGCAAGACTGGGGTAATGTCTAAAAATATGGAAGAACGCTTTGGTCTGGAAGGCCTTTATCGGAAGGAGCTTGTCATGTGTATGGACCTGCCACAAAACTTTGCGAGTGTTTTAGATCAGGCGACCATGCAGAGCTGCATCACAGGAGAGAACGTGGCCGTCCCTCGTAAGAACAAGACAGCTGTGACAGATCTTCGATGGACGCCGCCCTTGATCATGGCCGGCAATTGGGTCATGAATTATAATGACGAAAGGGGCCAATGGAAGCGACGACTTGCGCTGTTTCTGTGGCCTCTAATTCCTGGGAGAGTCCAGTCTGATCTGAAGGAGCGAATTGCCAAAAATGAGTTAGCCTACATTCTGCTCCGTTGCATCGCTCGCTATCGCATAGCTGTACAAGAGAAACCTGGTGCTGACTTCTGGCGGGATATAGCACCTGAAGAGCTTCGACAAAACCAGAAATACGTTGAATCCCGCATGAACGTGTTGGCGCGGTTCCTGCACGAGGGGTCGAAGGAGCACGGAGTGATTCCCAATCAAGGACGGCTTACGCCGTGGGCAGACTTTATTTCTGTGTACGAGGGGTACTTAAAGGAGATGAAACAATCTAGTGCAAAAGCAGACAACATCCCCGACAGCGCACTGCGCCAAAACGGGTTCAAGGTGTTTCCGCCGCGCACGAGCCTAGGTGCCGGTAGGGGCGTGTACAAGAAGGATGGGCGCGTTAACTATTGCAGCTTTTGCCCGCACAGCAAGTCCCAGGTAGGACACGAGTGCGACCCCGCGGGAATCTGTCGAGATGGTTTGTGCTGGCAAGTGAATTGCGGTGACAAAGGTCACAAGGATGCTGGACGGGGCAAGTCTTACGGAATCGTAAACATGCGGATCGTACCCAAAGCAGAGTTCGACCAATGGCTGCTTGACACTACAGAGGCCAGCTCGGAGCCGGAGCCAGACGAGAGCACCAGCGAGAGCTCCAGCGTCAGGGAGTGGCAGGAAAGGGTTTGGGCCTTGGCGGCGCAAGAGAACACAGAGAAAATCAGGCGTGCGACCAAAAAATGCTAGAGATGAATAGCAGGGCGGAGCGCAAGGCAGAGCGCAGGCGCGTCTGCCGGATTGCTGGCATCAAGAATTGGGCCCTCAAAAAGAAGTACAGAAAGGCAAAAAAAAGAGAAAGGGGAGAGCGACGGGCGCAGGGCCCTTGCAAGAGACCTCGGCTGGAAACCATTCGTACGAAGGAATACACTTCAGATCCAAAATGAATAAGAACCAGCCGCCAAAAGGATAATCAAGGTAATTCTTATTTGCTCATATTCACTTGTATCTGAAGCTTAGTATCGCTTTCTGTGTCGATCTTCTGACACCCCCCCCCCCCCTTCCATGCTCTATCTTCATATGGGTGCGTGTGTAGGCGCGCGTAAGAAAAATCTCGCTGGACGGCAAAGCAGATGAAGAGTCTTTGGCTCGTGCGCGAACCGCAAAGCTAAAAAGGGGCAGCAAAAGGAAGAGAGAGAGAGAGAGGGGGGGGGGGGCGGGTGAGTTTATACCTATTAATAATAAGAAACATTAAAAGCTTTCACTTGGTAAGCTCTCCATTTAATACAGTGGGACGACCTTTTGGGGGGTCGCAATGTTTTCTTCTCTCTGGCGAGAAAGAAGAAGGAGCTTTTTTGTCCAGGCTTCTAATAGTATGATTAAAACAGAAATTAAAGTTCTTTAATTGCTTTGCTGGCGCACTCCTCTCCACACCCCTCTCCCCCCCCTCCCCGAGTGTAAAAAAAAATTAATAAAGAAAGAAGCCCCGCTGACGCGGACTGAAGGGGCGGAGGGGGGGCGGGGGGGGGGATGCCCCCCCCTCCCGGAGCGACGGGCGCAGGGTTCTTACAAGAGACCTCGGCCAGAAACTATTTCTAAACAGTTTTTTTGCCCGACAACCAAAGAAACAGAAGGGGAAAGAAAAAAAGTGGCCACAGACTTCCACCTTACTTTTCGCACCTGCCTCGACCCCTTTGACATTGTTGGTACAAGTTGCGCTTCAGCGTCTTAAAACTTTTGTCAAGGATTTTATTATTTTTTTCTTTACATTCTTAGTGCGCCCCTGCTCCTCCCTGGATAGTTGGGGTTGGTTGCATAAAGCAACGCTTCGTCCTCCGACAAAGGGAAAGCGAACGACACATTTTAATAATGATTACTAGAGCGAATTCTTTGTTTCCTCCTCCTCGTCACAAAAACCCTCTACCGCCGCAAACTGTACCTCCGTCGTTTTGGGCACCCTGCCCGGACGGCGGAAATACCATACACATATTAAAGCCAAGAACACCAGCGCGACTACCACATAAGCCATCCCGCTCTTACTAAAACCGGCAAAGTGCACGAAACCAGGAGTGCGTGCACCCGGTTCCAACGCCGTCATCGCCGCTGGGGACGAGGTTTCGGGTACAAGCCTTTATAGCGCCGACAACGGGGGCTGTCCATGGTCGGCAGCAAAGAGAAGCCATGCTCCGTCTCCGTCCTGCTTTATCCCCGGGTCGCTGTCCAGTCCGCGCTCGTACAAGAAAGCAGCCAGCGCCTCCGAGGCAGCCCTGTGCAACGAGCGCGGCCTGCCCGGGGCGGTCGAGCTGGTGTCGGTCCCATGCCACTCCACTTCCTCTCGCTGCAGTTCCTGACGCTGCCAGTCCACGATCCTAGCTGTAATCTCGCTGCCCGCGCACGAGGCCGCCAACACGCCCGTCCCCAGCGACAGCAAGGCTTGTAATTGGCGAGGATGCCCCTGCACCAGCTCCGCAATTACTTCTTTGGCTCCTAGGTTCAGGTCCACAAACACACCCCCGAAACGCAACAGCACCAGATACTTCACAAACTCGTCGATCTCGTCGAGGCTCGCCACAGTCGTCAGCTGTGCCTGTGTCCAGACACACTCCCGCTGCGCTGGGCTCCATGCCAAGTACTTCCAGCCATGGTACAGGCCGCCCCAGCGTGCGCTGCTGTCCAGATACACAGACAACAACTCCGTGTTCGGCGCCGTGCGCGGCACGAATTGGTGCAGGATCCGCGGGACTTGGCAGGCACCCTCTCCGCGCCCTGGCAGCCCCGAGCCTAGCTCCGACAGCCACTCACTGCAGTTCTTTTCGCCCCAAGGAGTACGTAAGGCTCCAGCGTCCCAAACACACAGAACTAGTAGTACTATGCCAGCACGCATTCTTTGGAAAACTACCCCGTCGGGCACAGCGCTGCAGGAAAGGGGTTGTACTTTGATTATGGCAGGAAAGGGATTGAAAGCCCCCCCCCTTGGCTTTTGTGCTAACTCCGTTCCCCCCCCCCCCCCCCCGTTTTCCCCCCTCCCCCTTCCCTTCTCTCTCCCTTCCCCTCTCTTAGTTGGACGTTCGACGCGGGTTGTGAGCGCGCCTCCTTCTCGGATCCCTCCGCCCGCCTGCTCTCGCTAAGACAAAAAAGAAAACGAAACATGTCTTGGAGTTTTTTTTTGTTGGCACTGCCGCAGTTGTTCGAAGCCCAATCGTCGAGAGCAGATCTACTTCCCGGCTATTCTGGTTGTTACTCTGAGTTTAACAAAAAGAAATTCGAGCCCGGAGCGAAAGTCGCGCTTGGCAGTATTACCACCCAATCTAGAATGGACCTAGAAGCAATTATTGTAGCCACTCTTACTTCGGCAGACAGCAACGTATCTTTGCAATGCCAAGGCCGTTGTACCAAAATAAGAAATAGGTACCTAATAGAAAGAGAGGCTCAATGGGACATGGAGCCTGTCACTAGAAATCAACCAAAGTTGTTTGAGTTAACCTCCCAAGGCAAACCCTGTGCCATGACCTTTGAATTCTTGGCTGAATGCAAGGGCACAAACCCTTGCGAGCTTGAGTATGGGTTCCTTGGTAAACCCTCGGGCCTTCCCAAGAGCTTCATGGCGTTGAGATTGGCCACCATTCTTGGGTGGGTCTCGCTTTTTTTCATTTGTATGTGCTGTGGCCGTTGCACACAGGAGGACGAAGAAAGGGAGGAGGAGTCGGACAACGAGGAAACCACTCCGAATTACTCTAGAGCAAAGACAAGCTCTCCCTACACAGTCACAACAAACGGCGACGAGGCTGGCCAAGCGGCGCAATGCTCGCGGCTCGGGCGCCGCGTTCTTATTGCTTGTCTAATTTCTGTGACGTGTGTCCTCACGATTCCCACTACCGTTTTCGCACTTTCGGCCCAAGTTCATTGCTATATAATATAGAGACTACTGCCCCCCTGCTCTTTGAGCCCCCCTCTCTCCCCTCCCTCTCGCCCGCCGCTCTCACCTCCCTCTCTCTCTCTCTCTCTCTCTCTCTCTCTCTCGCTCGCTCGCTGTTTCTCTTTAAATGGATCTGTTGCGCGAAGATTCCGCCACGGGGTTCCAATACCGGAGGGAGGTGGTCACAAGGCTTTTGCTAGCTAACTATGACCAAGGTACGCGGCGGAACGACACTAGGTACTGGGCGGACCTGCTTGTCCTGCCACAACCGGACGCTACCGCCCGCGCAGCTAGCGGCACTAGCCCTGGAGGTTCGTACAAGCCCCAAGGCAGATTTCATGCTGGCTAGTGCTGTGCGTATCCTGCACTGCCAGCCCGCGCTCAACCAGAGCGTGCTGGGAGAGGCGTTGTTTTCGTTACAGGGCTTATGGTTTACAGCCGGGGACACACGCTCGGTGTTCCACAGCGAAAATCATATCCTGCTTTGGAGTTCGGCGGCTCCGGTGCTATGCAGGCTGGGTTGGGCACCCCCGCGCTGTCCTGCGGGCTGGAAGAAACGTACCTTGGCCTACCTGCGCGAAAAGCAGGCGGTCGGGTTTTATGAATTTGCTTCCGGTGTTTACTCGCCTTGGACGTTGTTCGGGCTCGTGAATCTGTACGACCTGACTGACGAGCGCGAGACAGAAATCAGGGCGCTCGCGGCCGGTTGTGTGCAGGCGCTAGTGCGTCAGCTAAGGCAATATAGCAACGAGGTAGGCATGTGGCCCGTGCCCCAGATGCGCTACCAAGGCCCGCCCGAGGCCTTGTCTTGGAACCTGGTCCTGCTCAGCGGGCCTCGGCGCGACCTTTACGGTGACTTTGCGGGCGTCTGGGACGGAAGTGCGCGCAATTTCAGTTTATACCAAAGCACGGCTTTTGTGCTTTTGCTGACGGAGCTAGATTTGTTTGGGGGGGTCGCGGGCGAGCCTTGCCTGTTGCAGCTGGACGAGCAGTTTATCATTGGCAGGCCGGCGGACGAGCAGAGACGGGCGTTGGAAAATTTCTCCACCGGATTGGAGGAGAAGCCACTGGACGAGTGGGATCTGACTGCGATGGGCTGGAGCATGGGCGCGTACGTGGGCCCGACAACAAGCGAGCACACGTTCCGGCTCCTGCAACACTGGCAGCTGTGGGACAACCACCAGTTTGTTTGGGCCAAGTTTTGGCGGGATTGGTCGTCGCACCTGGTGACCAATGATGCGGGCTGGTTGCTGCGGGAAGTGACGGGGTCTTCGCTGTTGCACGCCATCTGCCGGCTTTGGCGGTACGGCAACTCGTCGCTAGGTTCGTTCCAGCGCTACCACCCAGGGTTCCGCGGCTGGCAGCAGCGGCCGCTGTCGGCGGGGCTGGGGCACACTGAGCTCTGGCTCGCGAGCGGCAAGCTCGCGAGGGGTGGGCGGCTGGTGACGCGCCACGGGTCCGGCTCCAACAACCTGCCGTTTGTTAACCAGAGCCAGCACGTGGCACTGGTGGCCTTCAGGCGCAGCGTCGATGTGGCTCTGACCGAGCACCTACAACACAGCGGAGTGCAGCTTGTAGTTGCTACAGCTCGGGGGCACGAGGAGCCAGAGCGATATTGCGTGAAAGACTCCAAGGGCCACCGCTGGTTTCTGTTTCGTGAGCCCAAGACGTCCGCGTACGCCGCGGTCCTTACGCCATGCGGCAAGGAGATCTGTGCCGGCTCGGGCCGCGGGCACGCGCAAGTCTGGGCGCTGGTTGTCGGACACCCCGACCTGCACGGCGACTTTAGCAATTTTTCCCAGAACATAGCCAGCAGCAACGTAAGTTGGAAATGGCGCGGACGGACCTTGTTAGCTAATGCCCAGGTGTCCGGACAGTCGCTAGAACTGCGCTGGCAGGCCCATGATGGTCCGATTCTTCAAACAACCATTGGCCTTAGCGTCTATCTGGTCGTATTTCCAGTGCTCTTGGGGTTACTATGCTGGTGCTGCTGCGTTATGTGGGAGGTTCGGCCGTCCGAATTCTGCGCTCCGTGTGACAGTGGCTGGGGGTACCGCTCGCTAAGCAACGGTCACCGCCGGCGCGCCTGTTGTGTGTCCTACAACCAGCACAATAAACGCCGGCGCGCCTGTTGTCTGTGTTGTAAGAAAAATCGCGAATGCGTTCGCAGCTGTCTGCGGCATCGCAAAACTAAAAACCTACGGAAGTTAATAACGTTGACAAAGCTGGCTTTGGTGGTGCTACTTATTTGGCCATTTTTTATGGTCTTTGGTTGGTTTATTTCTCTCGACCACGCAGGCAACGGTGACCCTGGGTTGTGAGTCCAGCCCGCTGCCGCGGGCTGAAAGGTTAGCGAGGAGAAAGAGTACTAAAAAAAAGAATTTTTTTAATTGAAAAGCTTGACAAAGTCTTAGACTTGACACTGAGAACTAAGAGGGAAGAGAGGGCACGGATCGTCTAAAAGAAAACAACTAATACAAAAAATCCTTGATAAAGTTTTAATCTTGGCACTGAGAACTAGGGGAGAGCACGCATTGTCTTAGCCCCCCCCCCCCCCTCGCATCCCTTCTCTCTTGTTGAGACTTTTTTTTGTTACATTTTTTTTGTGCTTTCTTGGCGCGCCCCCTTCCTATCTCCCTTAAATTTGTCTTGTGCTACATGAAACGCCTCCACTAAGCCCCCCCCCCTCTCTTCCCTTCTCCCTGTCAAAACTTTTTTTCATTACATTCTTTCTTGTACTTTCTTGGCGCTCCCCCCCGAGCCTTCCTTTATCCCTCGCTAGTCAGAAGACAGGGAGTGGGAGAGGAAAGGGGGGGGGGGGGGAGAGGGAGGCGCCAAGAAAGTATGAAAAAGTTGACGGTCTTACACTTGACACTGAAAACTAAGGGAACGAAAGGGAAGGGGTGGGCAAAACACGATCCGCCTTGCTTCCCATATTAGAACGCGGGAAGGGGCAGAGGGCGCCAAGAATGTGCAAAATACGCTGAATGAAAGCTCTACAAAGTCGTACACTTGTTACTAAGAACTGAGAGAGGGAGAGGGAAGGGGCCTGGAAGGGTCGGGGTGGCTTAGTGGAGGCGTTGTATGTATTTATTCTGTTTGTAGCCTCTGCGCCATTCACCCTCCCCCTTCCCCTCCCCGGCTCATTGAGCCCCCCTAAGCTCAGGGGGGAAATGAGGAGGGGAGAGTGGCAGAAAGAATCTTTGGCTGCAGGGGGGGGGCGCCCGGCATTGGAGGGCTTAGTTGAGGCGTTTCAAGCATTTTTTGGTAGCTTCTGCGCTCTTCCCCTCCCCCCTTTCCCTTCCCTTGTTCTTTGAGCCCCCCGGGCTCAGGGGGCTCAGGGGAGGGAAGAGCGCAAAAAAAGGGAGGGGGGGGGGCGCCCCCCCTTCATGCTGCGACAGCGGGCGGGCCCTGAAAGGAGAAAACAAGAGAGAAGAAGTTGAAACCCGCCCAGCCTCCTCCAGAGCCAGTCTTAGCTTATGTGCTGCTCTGGACTGAGTCCGGGGGGGACAAAGATAGATCGTGCTTCCCCCCTCCCCTGCGCCTTCCCTCCAAATGTAAAAAAATTTATTAAGCATAAAAAAATTTCTTTGTTTAAAGGCACACAAGTATAAGCCCGGCCAGCGCCTGCAAAAAAAAGCTAGCGTTTCTCAGCCCCGGGCTTTTTCTGTAGACGAAAGCTCCACACCCAAAAGGTCTGTTCATCCAGCAATCGCAAGCCCAGCTCCGGCGCGCCGACGGCTGCGTCGGTCCACGCCGCCGAGCCCAGGGCTGACCCGCACGCTGCACTTCCGCGTCCCAGGGGCTCAAGGGGAGGGAAGAAGAAAGAAAAGGGGGGGGGGGCCCTCCCTCCTCGGTGCTCTGTCTCGACTACAAACTCCGTCTAAGTCATACGACGAGTGACTTCTCCAATGAGGCGGCGCACTCGCCGAGACAGAAAGGCAAGGCCCCCCCAAGGGACCTCGATCGTTGCGTGGCCATCACAGACGAAGCCCCCGGCCTTGCCATTGAGGAGTGTTTAAAAATGAGCCAAAAAACAATTCAACTGCCAACGTGCGCTCCCAGCGGCACTGACATGTATTTCTTCACAAAAGAAAAGACAGTTTTAATGAAACTAAACAAGTTCTTGGCGTGCTACTCCTTTCTTAGCAACCGCTTTCTTGCGCCCCCCCTCCCCGGAGATCCGGCGCGCGCGCCGGCACACACGCACACACATACACACGCTGGGTTTCTAAAGGGCTAATGGGGCCAAAAAAGCAGTAACAAGCCTTTGGCTACAGATGAGCATGAATACGCCAGGCTTACCTCTGTGCAAGGCCGGGCTGTTTTGGTTCTTATTCATTTGTAACCAAAGGGTACTTTTCCGCAGCTTCCTCTTCAGCCAACGCCCGGGGTTTCTTGGAAGACGACTCCTGCGCTTGCTGGTCTTGGCCCTTTCTCTTTTGTGCTTTCTTGTACTTTTTTTTCAAGGCATTCCAGTTCTTGATGCCGGCGATCTCGCACACGCGCCTGCGCTCCGCCCGGCGCTCCGCCCTCAACATCTCCTCGGTCGCGTGCCTGATCTTTTCGCTGTCTGCTCGCTCCTCTGCCAAGGCCACTAGCCTTTCTTGCCACTCCCCGACGCTGAGGTCCTCGCGCGGGCTCTCGCTGGAGCTCTCGCCAAGCTTCGATTCCGAGCTGGCTTCTTCTGTACTGTTAAGCCACCGGTCGAATTCCGCGCGGGGCACGATTCGCATGTTCACGATCCCGTAAGCCTTGAGCCGGCCCGCGCCCTTGTGTTGCTCGTCCTTGCAATTCACGTACCCACGCAACCCTTCTCTGCAGATCCCCGCGGGGTTGCACTGGTGCCCTAGCTCGCCTTGGCTGCGCGGACAGTAGGCGCAGAAATTGACGCGCTGGTCTTTCTTGTTAGAGCCACTGCCTGCGCCTGAACTCCTGCGCGGAGGAAACACCTTATAGCCATTACCGTGCAAGGCCGCGAGGGGGATATCCCTCGCGGCCTTGTTATAGGACTGTTTCAGCTCTTTCAAGTAATTCTCATACACCGAAACAAATGTTGACCATTCTGTCAGGCGTCCTTTGTCTGGGATCACCCCGTGTTCTCGGGACCCCTCGTGCAGGAAGCGCGCCAGCACGTTCATGCGGCTCTCGGTATATCTCTGGTTTTGTTGAAGCTCTGCAGGTGCTATATCCCGCCAAAAGTCAGCACCCGGTTTCTCCTGTGCAGTCTTGCGGTAGCGCGCGATGCCGCGCAGCAGAATGTAAGGAAGTTCGTTCTGGGCGATGAGCCTCTTCAGGTCGGATCGTACGTGGTCAGGAGTCTGAAGCCAAAGGAACAGCGCAAGTCGTCGTTTCCACAGTCCTTGCTCGTCGTTGTAATTTAAAGCACGACTTCCCGCCATAATGCAAGGTGTCGACCATCGACGGTCTGTCACAGGCGTCTTGTATTTGATAGGGACAGCCACGCCTTCGCCAGAGATGCAGCTCTGCATAATCGATTGATCTAATACACTCGCAAAATTCTGGGGCAAGTCCATACACATAACCAACTCTTTCTGGTATAAACCTTGCAGGCCAAATTTGTCCTCCATGTTCTTACTCATGAACCCCACTTTACCTTGTGGTTTGAACAGGCTTATTATCTCTAACACTGTTCCCTTGCTTGTTCCAGCGTCTCCCACAATAAACGGCATCACCTGCCAGTTGTCGTACTCTCCCAGCCTGTACAGCAGCCTTCCGACAAGCAGTTCGAACACGTAGCACATTTCTTCGCTGAGTTGCAGCTTCAGCATTTGGGACCAGAGCGGCGTAAGCCACTCGTCGCCATGGTTTGCAGCTTCTGCTAATTTTGTTAAATCTATTTCGAAGTCAAGCCAATGGTCCGTAAACGGCGGCGCCTCTTTCCTTTCCTTGAAGTTATCCCAGCTACGATACTCCAGGGTCTTGACGTTGAACGAGCAATTTCGAAAGCTGATCCAGTCGCTACGAATGGACGACGGGGTCATAAGCGGGAAAAGCGGGTGCCCTACGCGCTCCAGGTAGCGTTCCAACGTGTTATTGCTCGACACGGCGTTGCCAGTATAGTTAACCGATAACTCCAGCACTTCTGCTGCGTAGGTTGAGTAATCCTGCCAGTACTCATACACGCCTTGAATATACGCATGAGGGCGTAACACATAGCCCTCATACCTCAGTAGCTTATTGGCGGACCCATGACGCACCAGCAGTTCAAAACAGCGCTCTGTATCATTGGGCAGCTTGCTCAGACTGACAGAGCCATAAAGCCTCTTTTTGTCCTCCACCGTGGGCAAGTAGCTACCGCCGTGAAACTCGACGTCGAGCCCCAACACCTCTCTTACGTGAGCCCGAACACTCGCCAACCTCGCGTCTGTAAAGACTTTCTCTCCGCCTCGGGGAAGCTTGCTCTCAACCAGAAGTTGATCATTAAAAAAAACCCCGGTGTAAAGCCCCTGAGACTGCAAAAAGCTCATCACTTCCATCATGATTTTCAGTTCCTCTCGCTGGTAAATGTACGAGACAAAGGTAGTAAGCTTGTTGGGTTTGTCGCTTAGCGACTTCACCAAATCCCACACTTCTGCAAAGGCGCCCGCGCGCTTTAGCTCCCTGCCCACGCTCTTGCACGCTTGTGAATAGTCGCGCATAAGCGGGCAATCGATTGCATAGTTGCGCAGCACGGGCTCTTGCTTGATCACCGAGTCCAACTGCTTCTTGGCCCACGTTCTGTTGCTCGGCGTATCTTCCTTTCCGACCTGCTCCAACAACAGCTTTTGCACAGCTTCCTGTCCACCGTTGGCAAACCTGCGAAACAGCGCCGGAACGGACGCCTGTTCCCTGTCTGTAAGCTGCGCCAAAATAGTCGCTGCCTCAGTGCTCATGCCGATGAATTCGTAAAACGAGCCAGAGACAAGACGCATGATCCAGGGGGGCAGGTTACAAACGGCGCCATTTCCATATGGCCTCCCTTTCTTGTCCGGTTTGCCGGGCATGTACTCGACAGGGCTTCGATTGAGTGAGCATGACTGCAGCAGGGCGTTCACAGGCAGCTCCCACTCATTCACGTCTTCTAGCATAGAGATCTTCTTCAGTGTTTCCTTGTCTATGCGCTGGCCCAAGGTAAAGAGCGGCTTTTCCTCGTCGTAATCTCCATCCTTTTCTGTGCGTCTTTTCTGGTGAGACATTAGAGTAATAACTTCACCTTTCGAAATCTTGTCCGTTCTGGAGTGTGCGACAAAAACCTAGTAAAATAGCAAAATGGATTTTAAAGTAAAGGGTGCGAAGAGGGGGGGGAGCGGGGTGCTCCCTCCCCTTTTCTCCCCCCTTTCTCTGCTTTCTCATCCCCCCTCCCTTTCCCACTCCCCTCCTTTTCCCACTCTCCCTTCCCCCAACCATCTCAGCCAAACAATAAAACTAGGGACAAAGGTAGAGGGGGGGCGCCCCCCCCCACCCCACGTCTACATTTTTTTAGTGCCTTTTTTAGCCCCAAGATTTTGAGAGCTGCCCCGATCTGCTCGTGTTGGTAGTCAGGTTTCTGCTTGTGTCGTTGCGGGCTAAAACGGCAGAGGCAGGAGCATATAGCTGCGCAGGGGATGAGAAGAAAAAAAAGAAAGAACCAAAATTGAATAATCTTTTACCTGATAACAGGCGCCTCCCCCGCCTCCTCGGGACAGGCCAGCCGGGGCCATCTCCAAGAGAAAACAGAGTGCCAAAGCGAGAATCAATGTTACCACAAGCCTTAAACCGGACTTTAAACCAGGTCCAAATTCATATCAATATATCAACCTAAACGGCCTTGGAGCCGAGGAACTAGGGGCCAGCAGTGTCGATAATTGACAACTGGGTCCACCGGGTAGCCGACCAGCTACCCCGCCTACGACCTTCTCTGACCAACCCCCCGGTGGCGTGGGTGGCGCTACCAGGCCAGGACGCGAACAACGCTAGCCGTGCGACGAAAGACACGGTTAGCGTCCTCAGCGTCATGGTCAGAGGAAAGGGCGACCAAGCTGCTGGCCTTTTCGTCGATGCCAACCCCTCCCACCTTTAAATCTGCAGCAAAAGGTTATTCGACAACCGCGTAAGGGCGGGGGGGAATGGGGCGCCAAGAAAGTGTAAGAAAAGTCCACGCTGAATTAAAACTCGACGGTCGTACACTTTGGGGCACTGAAAACTAGGAGCGGAGCACCGTGCCCTAGCACGACCCTGCGGCGAATGGATGGGCGGTGGTCAATGTGCTAGGAGGACAAGGGCCTCACTGTCTGAGAATCGGGGCCGGGAGCCGGAGAAGGAGAGCAGGGGCGCGCTAAGAAATGTACAAAAAATTAAAAAAGAAACCATGACAAAGTTGTAATCTTGGCACTGAAAACTAAGGGAGGAAGGGGTCAGGGGAGGATTGATCTATCTTCCCCCCCCCCCCCACCTCCTTTCGTCCCTTGTTTGCGCGTGCAAACGCGTTCCAAATTTCTTTTCCACTTTTCATATTCCAGCAGATATTTCCGCAGATCTTGCGCACCGTGCTCCAGCACGACCCTGCGGCGGATGGTACTGTCCTCGTGGTCAATGCGCTAGGAGGACAAAAGCCTCATTACCCCCTACGGCGCCCTGTCAGTGCCATGGCTCGGCCACTGTGCGCAAGGTCAGAAAAATACGCAGTGGAAAAAAATAATTTTGTGCCCGACAACAAAGGGAACAGACGGGGGAATAAGTGAAGGGAGGAAGAGAAAGGGGGGAGAAGGGGGCGGGATGTGCTTCTTTTCCGTCCAATATTAAAGCTTTGTCAGGGATTTTTTTATTATTTATTTTGTACGTTCTTAGCGCGCCCCTGCCCCCTCTCCCGCGCCAAGAAAACGTAATTTACGCTGAATTAAAGCTCGACGGTCGTACACTCAGACACTGAAAACTAAGAGCAGAGCACCGTGCTCCAGCACGACCTGCGGCGAATGGTACTCCCCCCGTGGTCAATGTGCCAGGAGGACAGGAGCCTTACTACCCCGACGGTACCCTGTCCGTGCCGTAGCTCGGCCACCGTGCGCAATGTCAGAAAAATATGAAAGGAGGGAAGGGGGGGGAGAGTATGAATTGTCTAGTCCCTCGTCTGAGGATCGGGAGCTAGAGGGAAGGGAAGGGTAGGGGCGCGCTTTGCCGGTGTACAAGAAAAATCGCGCGAAAAGAATTTACTAAAAGAAAAAATTTTAATCTTGGCACTGAGAACGTGTACAGGGAGGGGCGGGGTGTGCTCTCTATCTTCGTCCCCTCTTTCGTCCCTCTGTTCCCCCTTGTCCCCCTGCGACGGATGGATAGCGCAGTGGTTATTGGGCTAGGGGGGAAAGGGCCCCGGCCGGACCCGACGGCGTCCTGTCCGTGCCATGACTCGGCCACCTTGCGCAAGGTCAGAAAAATATGAAAAGATCTGCGGAATTTTTTTTTGCTCGACAACAAAAGAAACAAACGGGGGGGGGGGGGGAATGAAAGGGGGAGGGGGAGGGAGGGAGAGGAGAGAGAAGAAGGGGGAAGAAGGGAAAAGGGAGTGCTCCCCCCCCCGCCCCCTCCCTTCCCTCTGTTCCCGTCGTCCCCTGCTACCCCCCCTCCCCTCGTCCCTTGTTTGCGCGTGCAAACGCATCCCAAAAAATTTTTTTTTCCACTTTTCATATTTTGCCTATTTTTTTTACATCTTGCGCACTGTGCTCCAGCGCAGCTCTGCGGCGGATGGACGGGCGGTGGTCAATGTAGCAGGTGGGCAAGGGCCTCACAATCCCGACGGCGTCCTGTCCGTACCATGGCTCGGCCACCGTGCGCAAGGTCAGAAAAATATGAAAAATAGGAAAAAAAAAATTTTTGCCCGACAACCAAAGAAACAAACGGGAAAGAATGAAAGGGGGGGGGGGGGACGACAGGAACAGAGGGTAGGGAGGGGGGCGGGGGGATCACTCCCCTCCCCCTTCTTCCCCCTTCCTCTTTCTCCTCCCCCTCCCTCCCCTCGTCCCTTGTTTGCGCGTGCAAACGCATCCCCAAAAAAATCGGATTGGATTGAAATCTAGGAAGGCAAACCCCCCTGAGACCTGCAGACAGCTGGGAGAGAGAAAGGGCAGCACGCGGCACACCCTCCTCCCTCCTCAGAGCGGGGGGCAAAAATAAGTAAACTTTTTTTCGGCGCCCACCATGGGGGGGGGGCGCCCCCCCCTCCCCCTTTCTTTCTTCCCTCCCTCTGAGCCCCCTGAGCCCGGGGGCTCAAGGAGCAGGGAAAGGGGAAATCGGGAGCGGGAGGGAAGGGGGGGGGGGGGGGAGTAGGGGCGCCAAGAGAGTGCGAAAAAGAATGCACTGAATTAAAGCCCGACGGTCTTACATTGGGACACTGACAACCAGGAGCAGGGCACCGTGCTCCGGCACGACCCTGCGGCGAATGAATGGGCGGTGGTCAATGTGCTAGGAAGACAAAGGCCCCGGCCGGCCCGACGGCATCCTGTCCGTGCCATGGCTCCGCCACCGTGCGCAAGGTCAGAAAAATATGAAAAGGGGGCGGGAGCGGGAGAAGGGAGGGCAGGGGCGCGCTTCGCCGGTGTACAAAAATCAGCGCAAAAAATCCCTGACAAAGTCTTAATCTTGGCACTAAGAACCAAGAGAGAAAGAGGGAAAGGGAAAGGACAGGGTGACTGGGGCGCTTCGCTGGTGCAAGAAAAGCCCACGCTGAATTAAAACTCGACAAAGTCTTACACTTGACACTGAGAATTAGATGGAGAGAATTTACGCTGAATTAAAGCTCGACGGTCCTGCACACCTTTCTCGAGCAGGTCCGTCCAGAAAATAGATCCACTGTCGTAAGTGTCATGCTTCATGTAGGCATCTCCTAACAAGTTGAGCATTTGCTTCGAGATTATACGCTTCAGCATGGCCTCGATTTCGGCGCGGAGGTTCAGGCAGCCACCCAGATCATAATCAACCTCATTTTCGTAATACTGTTTCGGTCGCCAACGGGAGAAGACATTTGCTCAGGCTGCGACAGGTCGTGCCCAGCACGGCCACGGACGGCTGAGACCACGAGGACAGATGTCGCAGCAGTTCCTCCGGCAGTACAAACAAAGGAAAACACAAAAAACGTGATAATACAGCGGTGGAAGATGTCACAAAGGTCAGGTTTGGACAGGGGGGGGGGTGCCCCCCCCCTCCACCACCCTGGCGGGTCGGTATGGTTAGGGGGGGGGGGGCACCCCCCCTTGAACAAGCCCGGCAGGGCTTGGAAACGTCGTTGCTTTGGTCACAATCCGCAATTTCTAGCCAATGCCCAAAAGGCAGCGAGCTGGTAAGCTCAAGAAAGCCCGTGTCCCTGCCCCGGCGGCCCCCTCTCAGCCTTTTTCGGCTGCTGGCGTGCTAGCAGGCGCCACCACGATGGAGGACTTCATGGAATACCACGGCCGAAGCGGCGACCTATCTGAGCTTGATCTTGGCAAAGCGGTGGATCGGCAGTTGCTCCTGGAATACGGTCCTGCGTGGTCACAGGTCGGAGTGCCTATCCGCAGGGTTCTGCTGCGCAAGTCGTTAGCTCTCCCGGACCTGTCTGCCTTTTCGGCCTTTATCTCAGTTCTACGCGTCGAGGAGCTGGATTTATCAGGCTCCTCTCAGCTCACAGACGACATGCTGGCTGCTCTTTATGAAAGCTTCCCGCGGCTTCAGCGACTGGTCTTGGCGGGCTGCGCCAAGTTCACAAACAAGGGCCTTTTGCACGTGGGCCGCCTGGCGCCTCAACTCCAAACGCTAGACTGCTCCTCTTGCCCCATCATCACAGGCGGGGGTTTGATTAGTCTGCTCGGCGATCTTCCCCAACTCGAACGCTTAGTACTTCAGCGTTGCTTTGGTCTAGAAAGCCAGGCTATGGTCCTTTTTGCACAAACGGGCCATCCACGGCTCCAAGAACTAGATCTGTCTTATTGCCCCTGGATTGAGGATTGCGTGCTGGCCCGCCTAGCTGAGCAGAATTTCCCCAAGCTCGCACTGCTGGACCTGACATGTTGTTCCAAGATCACAGACGCCGGAGTTGCGGCGTTATTGTCACAGCTGCCTCGGCTGCGGCGCCTGAGTCTGTCGGGCTGCTTCAAGCTTACAGAAGCGATCTGGCCCCACCTGTCGGCGCAAAACTGCCTGCCAAAGTTGGAGGAGCTTGATCTGTCGCGTTGCTCTTTGCTTACGGGCGAAAAAACGTCGCGTTGGCTCAAGAAGCAGAAGCTACCTACTAGCCTGACCACCTTGAATCTCTCCAGGTGTCATGCGCTCACCGACAAGGGTCTGCAGGCCTTGGTCACGCGGCTACCCAGCCTCCAAAAAATCGATCTTTCGTATTGTCCGGAGCTTACTAAAGATTCACTGGCGACCTTGTCCAAAGTAACGGGGCTACAGCAAATGAGCCTCACGCAATGCAAGGGGATTCTAGGCGCGCGAGGCAATTAGAGCTTTTTTTTATTATGCTGATTATTAAATTCGTGTTTGGTAACGAGCGAGCGAAAGCTACTCAATAGAGTTACTTATGGTGCAAGCGTCTCCGGCTTTACGACTGAGCTCAAGTTGGAGAGCTACAATATCCTCTTGCTGGCCGACTGTGCAAAACTTAAGAAGTTTGTTTTGACGGCAGAACGGAGCTGTAAAAAACTGAAGCTGGAATTTTCGACTTTGCCAGAGCTTACCGATTTTAAAATATCCAGCCCCTTCAAAATTAGCTCCGACGATGTCAAACAAGTCGTCAGGAAAGTCGACGAATTTACCCTTAAATTCACCGACTGTCCGAATCTCGCTAAAATATGTCTCCCGCAGGATTTGGTGTGCTCCAGCATCGAGATGTGCTGTTGGGATTGCAAAGGGCTCAGTCTGTTTCGGTTTAGTTCACAATCGTGCCAAAATTAAACCTTTGTCAGGGATTTTTTATTAATTTTTATTTACATTCTTAGCGCAACCCCCCAAGTAAGACCGTCGAGCTTTAATTCAGCGCATTCTTTTGCGCAATCTTTGGCCCCAGGGAAAGGGCAAGGGGGGAGGGGAAGGGCGCAGAATCTACAAAAAAATTAATACATGCAACGCCTCCGCTAAGCCCCCCCCCCCCCCGCCCCTCACCCCCCCTTTTTTGTTTGTTTAAAGGGGAAGAGAAGGGAAAAGAGAAGGGGGGAGAGAGGGGCGCCCTTTCTCTCTCCCCCTCCCGTTCCCCTTCTCGCTCCCCTTCTCTCCCCCTCCCCCTTCTCTTCCCGCTCCCTCTTCCCCCGAAGGGGGAAGGGTGGTACTATGAAAAACTTGTCATTTGCGCAAAAAAAAATGGCGCGCGGTTTTTTTGCGCGGAAAAACGACCGTTAAAAACTCCGCAAAAAAACACCGAAGCGACCCGTTTATTTGGCGCTAAATTTTGTTGTTCTACAGGGGAATGATACGGCCGGAAAAGGCAGTGCTGCAGAGTTTTTTCGGCAGAAACGGAGGAATGTGCCATTTGCGAGGCACGCCAGATGGTAGTGTCAAGCTGGTGTGGATAGTCCTGTGCTATAGCGAAGAAGATAACCTCAAGCATATGAAATTTTTACAGAACAGAGAAAAGGGAATGTACATCTGCTTCGGCAACGACGCGCTGAGCTGGGGTGGCGGGCGCGGTACTATTCAAACAACAGGAAGAACAGTGAGCACAAAGACGTCGCGACACCCCTGCCCCTTCCCTCTCTCGAACCTAGGATTTTCTGGCCACCGGTCTTTTAAATTCTATGTTTGTTTCGAGATCCTCCGCGGCCGGCACACTAAAGGAACTTAAATTCCGACATCCTTGAAAAGTCACGCTGGCATGCCCCTTGATATCCCAGCCCTCGGGCGGGGGCGTCAAGAAGGTGCAAGAAAAATCACGCTGAATTAAAACTCGACAAGGCAGTACAAACTTGACAATTAAAACAGCACCCTCAGGCTGCCGCGGCATCCGGCCCACGTTATGTTGCTGCGGTAGCCTATGCCAGAGCCCTAGCCGGCACCGTCTGTGCTCTGCTCGCGCGCCAAGAGAATTCCAGGCCACGACGTCCGCGCCTGTGTAACTAGCTTCAAACAGCTGATCCCCGGCACCGGAGCCCTTGTCGATTTTTAATTCAGCGTGGACATTTCCTGCACTTTCCTGGCGCCCTACCCCCCCTGCCCCTTCCCTCTCTTGGTTCTCAGTGCCAAGATTGAAACTTTTTCAAGAATTTTTTTTTGCGTGATTTTTCTTGTACACCGGCGAAGCGCCGCCCCCTTCTTCCCCCCTTTTTCTGACCTTGGGGGCAGTACCATCCGCCCCAGGGTCGTGCCGGGGCACGGTGCGCAAGATCTACGGAAATATGAAAAGTGGAAAAGAAAGATTTTTTTTGGAACGCGTTTGCACGCACTCTGAGGAGGGACGAGGGGAGGGGGAGAGGAGGAATAAGCAGAAGACAAAGGTGAGAGGGGCGACGAAGGTGAGAGGGGAGACGAAAGTGAGAGGGGCGACGAGAGTGAGAGGGAGAGCTACAACAGGTCTTCCTCACGGCGGCCCAGCCGAGCGTCTGTGTGGGATTTTCTTTTTGCGCAAGTAGATTTTGGCGCCAAATTGGCGCATACGGCTGTTTCCCCGGGAAGGCTAAGACGTGCACGGGCTCAAGTCTACAGGTTAGACTCAAATTAAAAAGCTTTCCCTGCTCCTTGAGTAGTTACGACACTACATTCTTAGCGCGCCCTTGCCCCAAAAAAGTTTATTAAACACAATGAACCTAGGATTTTCTGGCTACCGGTCTTTTAAGTTCTATATTTGAAGGCGGCCGGCACACTAAAGGAACTTAAATCCCGACATCCTTGAAAAGTCACGCTGACCTCGTCGTCACCAGCTTGGCGGCATGCGCGCAGGATGTCCTGAAGTCCACGCCGAATTAAAACTCGACAAGGTCTTATATTTGACACTGAGAATTAGGAGATAGAGAGAATTTAACGCTGAATTAAAGCTCGACGGCGTCCTGTCAGTGCCATGGGTCGGCCATCGTGCGCAAGATCAGAAAAATATGAAAAGAGGAAAAACAGTTTTGCTCGACAACAAAGGGAACAAACGGGGGGGGGGCCGTTTTCCCCCCTCCCCGTTCCCCCTCCCCCCCCCTTCCTCTTTGTGGGGGGGGGGGGGCGCCCCCCCCTTCTACTCTCAGCATCAACGCACGTTCAGAGTTTAGAAAAATGAGACACAATCGAAGAAAACGAGCGGCTCGTAACGGCGCAAGAAGCGTTGTCAAAACAAGATATTTGGCGAAACAAACTAGACTGTCCGCAGTGTAAGAAGCCATAAAGTCTGGTCCGTCAATCCGCGGATGGGCTCAGGCGCGATAGCAGGTGCGGCATTAGTTTGGTTTCTAACTCCTCCAGCTCTTCCAGTGTGCGCTCTCTGGCCCCGCAGCGAGAAAAAATTTGACAGCGATTATGATTGTGAAAAATGGGCTCACTATTTCCTTCCATATTCGCTGTCGCCAATTGCGGACAGGTGTCCCAGGCTCTCCGTGTTGCTGAGTTCTGCTTGTTTTATGCGGGCCTCTTGCGCGAGACAGAGCCTGCGCCAGACCGCGTCGGCGTCGCCAAGGAAAGGAGCAGCGAGCCCAAGTCATCCGAGAACACAGTGTAGTGCACGCGTAGCAAACCGTCGGCCTCAAGCGTTGCCACCAGCGTCTTGTCCTGCAGCACAAAACGTGTGCTCTTTAGTGCCTGTGATGTTTGCTAGGACACTCATGTCTGACGCCGAAAGCAGCTCGCCATGGGGGGTAGCCTCGTTCGAGCCAGTCGGGGCGCACTCTTCATTGTGCTGACTTGCCGTCGCCGGGGCCGCTGCCTTCTTTACGGTAGGCATTACGAGGGCTTGTTTTTATTCGTCTCCCCATTTCCCCCCGCAGCTCTACTTCCCCCGCCCCCCCCCCCCCTCTCTCTCTCTCCCCGTTCCCTCTCTCCCGTTTGCCCTTCCAAACTCGTCGCCGAAAAAAATCGTTTGGACATAGATTCCCCGGGAAAACGCACAGACCTTGTTTTGAAATTTAGCCCCATGAAAAAGCCGGAAGCTACGGTCTTTTTGCAATTCGACGCTACTGTTTTGGTATGGGGGGCGCTGATGTCGTTTTTTAGCTAAAAAAATCAGCATGGCTCCCCGCGGCCGTCGGGCTAGAAGAACTTTCTTGGCACGGTTGCAATTTCGTCGACGATAGGGTTTTTGCCATGCTGTTTGGAGAAGGATTTTAAAACAAAAGAGTATTTTTGTTAAAAGTAAGCAAAATTTTTATTTGACTAAGAACACACTCGGGGGGCGAAGCTCTTGAAGTAGCATAGGAAAAGAAGACAAGCTTTAATAAAAGAAAGAATTTCACACTTCTTTACAGTGCCCCTTCCCGCAGCCCCTCCGCGCACTCGATGATTTAGAGTGTCGGCGACAAAGACGAGGTCGTCCGACGCGCACAGACCTTGTTTTGAAATTTAGCTAAACAAAATTAGCACGGCTCCGCAAAAGCCGGCTCCCCGCTCAGGTGCCGGCGCCTGAGCAATTCGGATTCGAATCTGGAGGAGGCTGCGCGGGTCTCAACTTCTTTCCCCTGGACCTTCTCGCGGTCAACCCGCGGCGTGGGGGGGGGGGGGAGAGGGGCGGAGAGAGGGAGGAGAGAAAAGGAGCGGGGGAAAGGGGGGGGGGGGGAAGGGAGTGAAGAAAGGAAGAGGGGAGAGAAGAAGAAAGGGAAATGTGGGGGGTGCCCCTCCCCCTCCCTGCTCCCTTCCCCTTTCCCTTCCCCCTCCCCCTTTCCCCCGAAGAAAGGGGAGAGAATGGCAGGGAGGGGGGCGCCCCCCCCCCTGCGGGCTTCGAGGAGAAAGTTGGTTTATTTTTGCTTTTCCTCTAAACCCACAAATTCAACTTGTTCACCTTGTGACCAGGTGCAGGCATGGCCCTGCCTTTGCTTTTAATATGGATCCTGTTTCCATTACAAGCTCCATCTAAGCCATCCGACGAGTGACTTCTCCAATGAGGCGGCGCACACTCTGGGACCGGAAAGTATGGCATCCAGAACCGCCCCTTCAGCCCACGCCGGCGGGGTGGCCGCGAGAAGAAAAGGTCAGGGAAAAAAAGTTCAGGCCCGCGCAGCCTCCTCCAGAGCCGCCTTTAGCTTATGCGCCATTTTGGTCCGAGACTGCCAGAGACATGTCTAGGCAGTTACCTCTATACACAGGAGGCGGTCTGGCCAGAGCGAGCGCGAGCCGCCTGCCTATTTCTCTGAGCAGGACCCTGGGTAACGGTTCCTGGAGCTCGGTCAGAAGGTACGAGCCAACAACTGAGCAAGACCCGCAGGAGACCTCCTGGCAATCGCGACTTGCACTGCTTCCCCCAACTCAAGCCAACGCGAGACGCAACGCAGCCAAAACAGACGAGACTCAGAACAAGCAGCCCAAGAAGAAGTTCAGTCTGAATAAGAAAGCAAGTAAGACGCCCCCGCTCAAGACACTCACGTGCAGGATCTACCCAAAGACCAAAGATAAACAGGCTAGGCGAGCTTGGCTGCGCAAGGCGTGGCTGGTATTTCGAGCAGTCCATACCATCTGGAATGCGGCGGTGGGCTGGCTGAGAAAAGAGGACGAGCGCTTCCCCTGGCCCAGCGAAGAGGAGCAGGAGCATGGTCAACCCACGCAGGCTGCGAGTAAAAAGAGGCGGCGCCAAGAAAAAAAGGAGGAAAAGCCCGGCAAGCACAAGCGACAAAAAAAAGAAGAGGAGCTGCAGGAGCAGAAAGACAAGGAAAAAAAGAAGGAGGAGACGCCCGAAGAGATCAAGGCCAGAAAAGCCAGAGAGCGTCAAGAACAAAAGGAGCGCCGAGAGCAAAGAAGGGCCGAGATGGGCGGTAGAATGCGCTGCTTGGGCGACTTTGATCTAGATACTCTGCGCCTGCGGTTTGTGCAAGAGGACAGTGAATTTGTACGAGCCAGGCCGTGGCTTCTCAGCGTGCCCTACGACATCCGCGCAGTGGCCATCCGGGATCTGCAAGCGGCGAGGGCCTCGGCCATCTCAAATCTTAGCCAGAAGGGCAAGTTCTTCCACTGGAAGAGAGTCAACTTCCGCAAGTGGGAGGAGCGCAGGTCTACGATCGCGATCTCGCACAGGGTTTGGGGGCGCCAGCGGGGCTTCTTTGCAGGATTTCTGGGACCAGACTCAGTTACCTCCAAGGATTGGCGCAAACAAGAGCGTAGGCTTGGGGCCAAGAAGCTTGAAATCAAGTACGACGTGCGTTTGCGAGTCGATCCCTTGGGCAGATGGTACTTACATGTACCAATCGAGATAGAGCAGCGCCAGCGCGAATTTGCGGAGCCTGACTCCAGGCGTGTAGTGAGCATTGATCCGGGTGTCAGGAGCTTTCTGACCATGTACCACGCGGACTCGGGCGCGATAACAGAATGGGGCCGCGGTTCAATTGCACGCGTGTACCGATTGCAGAAGCACATCGACAATCTGCTGAGCAAGGTCACGCTGCTGGCTAAGGACAGCAGCAAGAAGCGGAACCGCTGGCGCCTACGGCGCGCTATTACGCGAGTACGCGACAAGATCTACAACATGGTCCAGGACGTGCACAAGAAAGCCGCCAGATGCGGGGGGCGCCGCCCCCCGTGACCCCCCCTGCAGCCCGCGCCTGCGGGCTGCGCAGCGAGAGTATGTAGGCAAGTGCAAAGTTCTGATCTGCAACGAAGAGTTTACCACACAGGCGTGTACGCAATGCGGGGCGCTGTGGAGAGACATCAAAGCTGCCAAGACGTACAGCTGCCAGTGGTGCGCCCTGCAGCACGGGTGCGACATGAACGCCAGCCGCAACATCCTTGTAAGACTGCTACAGCCCGCTGGCGCGGGCTGAAGGGGGGGCTCGGGGGCTTTGCCCCCCGCTCTGAGAAGGGAGGGGGATGTGCCGCGTGCTGCCCTTTCTCCCTTCCAGCTGTAGGAATCTCTGGAGGGGTTCGCCTCTCTAAGATTTCAATCCGATTTGAAAAGAAGATCTTTCTCCTGGGCAGCCCTAATTGCGCCATGGAGATTTCCGACAAGGGCCGGTGCTTCAGCCTCTCGTGCCCAAATAAAGCCCAAGTCCCAATGCGCGTCCGCAGGTGCGGCCGCTGCCGCTACGCGACGTACTGCAGCCCGCGGTGCCAGAAGGAAGACTGGAAACGAACGCACCGGAAGATCTGCTACTCGGGGTCGCAGGTGGTCAAGGAGTTCAAGCGCCTGCGCCGTTTCCTGCGCAAGATGTGCCGGGAGCCCCTCCTGTGGTACGACACCCTGGCGCCTTGTGTGCCTGTGGCCGCCGACAGCAGGCTCCTGTACCTGCGCTTGGGGCGGGACGACGATAGCCTGGCAGTGCAGCACATCTCCGCAGAACAACTGGCCCAGCCCGAGTCGAGGCCCCTGCGCGACGTCCTCGCGCACAGCGCGCCGTCACCGGCTTGGAGCTGGTCTTGGTAGTGAGTTCCGCGCTCGTGGACGTCAGGGAGGATCCCGACAATGTGCACACGGCCCTGGCCTCGCTGACCTTGAGACGACCAGACGGTCAAGAAAGTTCAGAAAGTTCAGAGGGTTCCGACAGTGTGCATGCGACGCTGGCCGCGGTAACGATGATGGGGCGGCCAAACAGCCCCATAAGTCTAGAGAGAGCGGGAGGCCCAGAAAGTTCAGGGAGCGCGATAACGGGCGGTCCGGCAGACCGTCTCCCGCCGCTGTGCTGTGCCGCCTGCGGCCGCGCGGGGGCCACGGGGCTGCGCTCCTGCAGCTCGTGCCACGCCAGAATGTATTGCAACAGCGTGTGCCAGAACGCACACTGGCGCTCGGCCCACCGGCGGGAGTGCCGGGGCGCCGCGCTCAGGCAGGCGGTGCGGCTGGGCACGCCGCAGAGCTACTGGCGGGAGCGCTGCAAGGGGGCCCCGCCCGACGACCTCACGGCCATGCGCCTCGTCCTGCAGCGGTTGGTGTTGGAGCTGGCGTGCGATGCGAACTTCAGGGACGACGACGACGACGACACCGGCACCGGGCGCGAATTGTGCCAGGCGGCCGAGGCCGCGCTCAACGACTGGCTGCGGGCGCGCCGCGACTGGCACAGTTGCCGTCCGGGCGACGCGCTGCAATTTGAGGTGCGTGACTGGGTGCCGGGGCTGTTGCAGCCATTCCTGTACGCGATGCAAGATGTTTACGACCGGGGGTGAGTTTGATTAAAAAGAAAATTAGCATGGCTCCGCGATTTTAAAACAAAAGAGTAACGGAGGAATGTGCCATTTGCGAGGCACGCCAGATGGTAGTGTCAAGCTGGTGTGGATAGTCCTGTGCTATAGCAAAGAAGATAACCTCAAGCATATGAAATTTTTACAGAACAGAGAAAAGGGAATGTACATCTGCTTCGGTAACGACGCGCTGAGCTGGGGTGGCGGGCGCGGTACTATTCAAACAACAGGAACTTAAATTCCGACATCCTTGAAAAGTCACGCTGACCTGCCCCAGGCCAGACTCTTTACATGCGGACCTCGTTGTCACCCTCTTGGTGGCATGCGCGCAGGGTGTCCTGAAGTCAACGCCGAATTAAAACTCGACAAGGTCTTATATTTGACACTGAGAATTAGGAGATAGAGAGAATTTAACGCTGAAAGCTCGACGGCGTCCTGTCCGCGCCATGGCTCAGCCACCGTGCGCAAGGTCGGAAAAATATGAAAGATCTGCTGAGATTTTTTGCCTGACCACAAAGAGAACAGACGGGGGTAGAAAAAGTGGAAGGGAGGAAGAAGGGGGCGCGCTTCGCCGGTGTACAAAAATCAGCGCAAAAAAATCCATGACAGAGTTGTAGTCTTGGCACTGAAAACTAGGAGCGGAGGGGCAACAATAAGTAAACTTTTTTTTTGGAGCCCACCAATGGGGGGGGGCGCCCCCCCCTCCCTCTTCTTTCTTCCCCCCCTCTGAGCCCCCTGAGCCCGGGGGGCTCAAGGAACAGGGAAAGGGGAGGGGTAGGAGCGTCAAGGGAGTGCGAAAAAGAATGCGCTGAATTAAAGCTCGGCGGGAGCGGAAAGGGGGAGGGCAGGGGCGCGCTTCGCCGGTGTACAAAAAAATAAAAAAATCCCTGACAAAGTTTTAATCTTGGCATTGAGAACTAAGAGAGAGAGAGGGAAAGGGAAGGGACAGGGGGAGTAGGCGCCAAGAAAGTGCAAGAAAAGTCCACGCTGAATTAAAACTCGACAAGGCATTACACTTGACACTTGCAACGGCACCCTCAGGCTGCCGCGGCATCCGGCCCACGTCATGTTGCTGCGGTAGCCTATGTTAGAACCCTAGCCGGCACCGTCTGTTCTCTGCTCGCGCGCCAAGAGAGTGCGTAAAAGAATACGCTGAATTAAAGCTCGACGGTCTTACACTTGGGGCACTGAAAACTAGGAGCGGAGCACTGTGCTTCCGGTACAATTCTGTGGCGGATGAAAAGAGGAAAAACAATTTTTTTTGGTCCTACAACAAACGAAACAGACGGGGGAAAAGAAGGGGGGGAGGAAGAGGAAAGGAGAAGACAAAGGGCATGGAGGGGAAATACTCCTCTCCCCCCCCCCCTCATTCCCTCCTCTTCCCTTTGTCCCCTGCTATCCCCCCCCCCCTCCCCTCGTCCCTTGTTTGCGCGTGCAAACGCGTTCCGAATTTTTTTTCACTTTTCATATTTCCGCAGATATTTCCACAGATCTTGCGCACCGTACTCCAGCACGACCCTGCGGCGAATGGATGGCGCGGTGGTCAATGCGCTAGGAGGAAAAAAGCCCCACATTTACCCCCCGACGGCGTCCTGTCCGTGCCATAGCTCAGCCACCGTGCGCAAGGTCAGACAAATATGAAAAGATCTGCGGAAATTTTTTTTTGCCCGACAACAAAGGGAACAGACGGGGGACGGGAGGAGGAAGAGAAAGGGGGGGAGGAAGAAGGGGGCGGGATGTGCTTCCCCCCCCCCCCCTCACTGTCTGAGAATCGGGAGGGCAGGGGCACGCTTCGCCTGTGTACAAAATCACGCAAAAAAAAATCCGTGACAAAGTTGTAATCTTGGCACTGAAAGTCTACAAGGGGGCTTGCTGGTACGTGCACGGGCTCAAGTCTACAGGTTAGACTCAAATTAAAAAGCTTTCCCTGCTCCTTGAGTAGTTACGACACTACATTCTTAGCGCGCCCTTTCCCTCTCCTAGTTGGGGGAAGGGCAAAGATGAGAGAGAGAAACAAGGGAGTAACAGTTTAACAAAAGAGGGTACAAATGCGCACAAAGAGAGTGGCCTCTTACAGTACGAACATCTGTAATGGCCGCGAGTGCCAAGGGGAGCGACAGTGCAGCCTCTGGATGTCTCTGCTTTTTTCATGCTAACTCCAGCAGGCAGCCAAACAAAGAAACGCTCGAAGACAGTATGGTTGTGAATTAGGCAACGGCGAGGCGCTGCGGCTGCGGCCTTGCAAGGAGCCAGCCAAAGGGTTCATCCTTCTCTGAGCTAGTCTCCGCGTGACTCTGCGTCCGCAGACACGCGAGGGCGAAGCGCGGGTACGCGGCCATCCGCCCTAGCAACACCTGCGTGTCTCGTCAGTGTCCAGGGCCCAAGCCTAAAACCTATGGTCGATACGGGATGCTCATCGGCGAAGCAAACATATCAGGCTGGAGCACTAGCAGCAGCCAGCTGTACAGGACAGGTATGAAATTTCGCCAGATGGTAGCGTCAAGCTGGTGTGGATAGTCCTGTGCTATAGCGAAGAAGATAACCTCAAGCATGTGAAATTTTTACAGAACAGAGAAAAGGGAATGTACATCTGCTTCGGCAACGACGCGCTGAGCTGGGGTGGCGGGCGCGGTACTTTTCAAACAACAGGAAGGACAGTGAGCACAAAGACGTCGCGACACCCCTGCCCCTTCCCTCTCTCTTTCTCTCTCTTAGCACTGCCAAATGTAAGACTTTGTCGAGCTCTATAAAAAAATTATACACTTTCTTGGCGCGCCCCTCCCCCCTCTCTTAGTTTGTGCAAATCTTCGAGTTTTAATTCAGCGTGGACTTTTCTTGCACTTTCTTGGCGCTGCGCCTTCCCTCTCCCTCTACTAGTTTGCAGTGCCAAGATTAAAGCTTTGTCAGTGATTTTTTTTAATTATTTCTTTTTTTTACATTCTTAGCACGCCCCTTCTCCTCCCCCTTCCCACTCCCACTCCCAATTCTCAGACGGGGGGCTAAGACAATTTGTGCTTCCTCCTCCTCCCGCTCCTATTTTTCAGTGTCAAGTGTAAGACCGTCGAGCTTTAATTCAGCGTATTCTTTTTCGCACTCTCTTGGCGCCCCCCCCCCCTCTCCTTTACATTTGTCTTGTGCCTTTCCTTCCCTCTACCCCCCCCCCCCCTGAGCCCGGGGGGCTCAAAGAGCAGGGGGGCAGAACTGAAACAAAACTAAGATAGAACTGAGTCCGTGGCGGGGCGCTTCCCCCCTCCTTTATTTTTTCAGGCCCGGATTTGCAGAGAGATGGGCGCCCCCCCCCCCCCTATATCCAAATATCCTTTCTGCCACCCTCCCCTCTCCCTCCCCTGAGCCCAGGGAGCTCAAGGAGCAAGGGAAGGAGGAGAGGGAAGGGCGCAAATGCTACAAAAAAATACATGACACGCCTCCACTAAGCCCCTCTCCCCCTCCCTGCCCCTTCCCTCTCCCTCTCCTACTAGTTCTCAGTGTCAAGTGCAAGACTTTGTCGAGCTTTAATTCAGCGTATTCTTTTTCGCACTTTCTTGGCGCCTTCTTCCCCCCCTACTCCTTCCCTCTCCCCCCCGTTTTTAGACGGAGGCGCACCCTTGTCCCTGGTGCCCCCCGCCCCCTCTCATTGTATCCAAAGATCCTTTCTGCTACCTTTTCCTCTCCCCCTCCTAGTTCTCAGTGACAAAGATTAAAATTCTGTTAGGGATTTATTATTTTCTTTACAATTTTAGCGCGCCCCTCCCCCCCCCCTCCCTCTCCCGGCGGGTGTGTCACAGCCCCACGCTCAGGCAGGTCGTGCCTCGCACTGCAACAGGCAGTGTTGGAGCTGGCGTACGATCCGGAGGCGCTGGAGGACGAAGTGCGCGCCCTTGCCCAAAAAAAAGTTTATTAAACACAATGAACCTAGGATTTTCTGGCCACCAGTCTTTTAAGTTCTATATTTGAAGGCGGCCGGCACACTACAGGAACTTAAATTCCGACATCCTTGAAAAGTCACGCTGACCTGCCCCTTGATATCCCAGCCCTCGGGCAGAACAAGCTCGCTAGCGCCCGTTTTCCTCGGTGAGGATCGTATATTCATTTTCATTGCACGCGTCGTCTCCCGTTAGGCCAGACTCTTTACATGCTGGCCTCGTCGTCACCAGCTTGGCGGCATGCGCGCAGGATGTCCTGAAGTCCACGCCGAATTAAAACTCGACAAGGTCTTATATTTGACACTGAGAATTAGGAGATAGAGAGAATTTAACGCTGAATTAAAGCTCGACGGCCTTACACTTGGGCACTGAAAACTAGAAGCGGAGCACTGCGCTCCAGCACGAACCTGCGGCAGATGGTACTTCCCCGTGGTCAATGTGCCAGGAGGACAAAGGCCTCACTACCCCGACGGCGTCCTGTCCGTGCCGTGGCTCGGCCACCGTGCGCAAGGTCAGAAAAATATGAAAAAATCTGCGGAATTTTTTTCTGCCCGACAACAGAGGGAACAGACGGGGGTGGGGAAGGGGGAACGAGGGAGGAAGAGGAAGGGGGAGGGGGAAGAAGGGGGCGGGGTGTGCTTCCTGTCGTCCTCCCTCTCGTCCCTCTGCTATCCCCCCCTCCCCTCGTCCCTCCTCAGAGCGCGTGCAAACGCGTTCTAAACAAAAATTCTTTTCCACTTTTCATTTTGTTCCTATTTCCGCAGATCTTGCAGAGGGAGGGGGCGCTAAGAATGTGCGAAATACGCTGAATTAACGCTCGACAAGGCATTACACTGTGGTCAATGTGCCAGGAGGACAAAAGCCTCACAACCCCGACGGCGTCCTGTCAGTGCCATGAGTCGGCCATCGTGCGCAAGATCAGAAAAATATGAAAAGAGGAAAAAAAATTTGCTCGACAACAAAGGGAACAAACGGGGGGGAAAGAAAGGAAGGAGGGAGGGAGGAAGAGGAAGGGAAGAAGAAGTTGGCGGGGTGTGCTTCCCCCTCCTCTTGTCCCTATGCTCCCCTTGTCATACCCCGCCTCCCGGCCCTCCGCGAGCTCGAGCTGTGGGGTTGCGAGCATCTTACTACTTTGGGGCCGCTACAAGAGTTGACGCTTTATCGTTGCGAGGACCTGCAGGATTTCAGCGCGCTACTGCATTGCCCTGTGCTGCACGACGTGTTTATCGAAGATTGCCCAAGCCTGGCCTTGGCCGACGTGACCGTGTTGCTATCTCTGCCGTCGTTGTGCCGGTTGGAATTGTTTGCATTCGATACGATCGATACGATCGACGATGACACCCTGGCGCAAGCTGCCGCCTCGGTGCACAGTAAGGCGGAAGGTTCGCAGAATCGCACGACCCGCAGCAAGCAAACTACGCGCCGTACCCCCCCCCCCCCGGGCACAGAACACCAGCGCGCCGTACCCCCCCCTCCCGCCCACACACACGGCACCCCCTCCCCTGGCAGGGGTAAGCGCCGCGCACCTACACCCCCGCCTAAGTCTAACCCTAACCCCGCTGCCGGGCATGTCCAGCCGGCACGACCAAGCAGCGAGACCCGGCAAGCGCCGCCGCCGGGAGCCCGACCACTGGTTGCTGTCCCTGCCAGACGGCGTCTGGTGGCTCATCAGAGATTTCGCGCCTGCCGGCTTGGTGTGGCTGGCCTCGTGTGGCCGGCAGCTGCGCGCCCTGATCCGGCAGCCACGGTGCTGGCAGGGTTACGTACCCCCCGCCGAGCTCGCTTTGCACCAGCCCGACCATTGCAGTCTAGTCCTGGGCCTGCGCGCGGCGGGTGTGCAGAGCCTCGGCCGCGTCGCAGTAGCCGGAGAAAGAGCACAAGTGTTTGTGGCGCGCAACATGGCGGCGTACTTGCTGCGGAGCCTGCGGGTACAAAAGCTGTTGGTGGGCTACAGCGATTGCCACGATGCTGGCCTTGTAGCTGTGCTGTCCAGCCCCGCCTCGATCGAGGAACTGCAGCTGGAGTGGGTCCGGCCCTTGCGGCACCGAGACCTGGCAGCGCTGGCGGCGCCGGCGGCGCTCCGCCAGCTGACCTTGCTGGAGTGCCACGACTGGCAGGATGACGATTGTGCCTGCCTCGAGTCCTTTGTGTCTCTGGAACACTTGCGCCTGCACAATTGCCTGCACGTGCAAGCCCCGGGGCTACGGCACCTGCGCCACCTCGGCTCTCTTCGGCAGCTAGAACTAACCCGTGCTTGCCGCATCAACCACGAGGGCATAGAATGCGTGAGCCAGCTACGCCAGCTCGAGGGGCTGGTTCTGGAGTGTGCACCCTTCCACACCGACCTGACCCCGCTCAGGAGACTTAGCCAACTGAAGCGCCTGGGCCTGCGCGGCTGCTCCGCCGTGACGGATGCCTTCCTGGCAGAGCTGCCGTCGGCCTTCCCGGCCCTCCGCGAACTAGACCTAGCGGATTGCGAAAACATCCGGGGGCTGCGAGGTTTGCCGCAGCTACGCCAGCTCCAGACCCTGAAGCTCAAGGTCTCGGCGGCCGACGGGGCGCTGCTGCACACGCTGGCCCGCCTGCCGCTGGTAGAGCTACAACTCGGGCACTGCTTGACGAGCGCGGACCTGGGCGTACTAGGTTTGTGCCCGTTGCTGAGAAAGCTGGAGCTATACAACTGCCCTGGCGTTACCAGTGTGCACGGACTACCACTGGCTCTCCGCGAGCTCGGGCTAACAGAGTGCGCGCAACTTACTACTTTGGAGCCTCTGCAACACTGTGCGGGTCTCGAAATACTGCGCCTCGAGAGATGGCAACACCCCTTGCACATACCGCTGATTAAATCGCTACAAGAGTTGTCTCTTTATGCCTGCACACACCTGGCGAGTTTCGACGCACTGCAGTGCATGCCAGTGCTGCGCAGAGTGACGGTCGCCTCCTGTACGGGCCCGGCCTTGGAGGACGTGACCGTGCTGCTAGCTCAGGAATCGTTGCGCACGTTGGAATTTCGGTATTGCGACCAGATCGCGCCTCACAGCCTGCAGGCAGCCGCCGCCTCGGCGCGCAGCAAGGCGGAGGTGGTGTGCAATTGGAAAAGTATCTACCCGTAGAACAACCCACGGGACGAGGAAGATTCGAAAGTAACACACGGACGCAGAAGACTAGACAGGCATCTTGGAGGGGGAGGTGAGGTTTAGAGATGCTGCAACCAATCTATGCGGAATTAAAAAGCTACTTGTGTGTATTCCCGGAGGCCTTGGCAAAAAACACGCATCTGTCCCGGCCCCGTGACTTTGTTCTTCATTTTCTCCCCACGAATTTGCGTGAGGGACAGAAGTACGGCGCAACTCACAACTGCCAAAAATATATATTTCCCCGTTAATGTGCAACATTTTGCGGTCAGTGTCCACAGTTTGCGGTACTCGCGCAGTTGTCGCGAAATTGAACGGGTAACCGGAAACTTGCGCAAAAAGAAATCCGGCCTCCAAGGTTGCGGTCATGGCCCCCTGCCGAAATTTCGGGGGAAGGGGGGAAGTATGTTTCCTATTTCCGCAGATATTGCGCACCGTGCTCCAGCACTACCCTGCGGCGGATGGTTACTGCCCCCCCGTGGTAAATGTGCCAGGAGGACAAGAGCCTCACTACCCCGACGGCGTCCTGTCCGTGCCATGGCTCAGCCACCGTGCGCAAGGTCAGAAAAATATGAAAGATCTGCGGAGATTTTTTTGCCCGACAGCAAAGGGAACAAATAAAGATAGACAAAGTGGAAGGGAGGAAGAAGGGGGCGCGCTAAGAAATGTACAAAAAATTAAAAAAATCCATGACAGAGTTGTAGTCTTGGCACTGAAAACTAGAGAGAGGAAGGGGCCGAGGAGGATTAATCTATCTTTTCCCCTCGTCAGTAAGAGTGAAGGGGGGAAAGCGCCCGGCATAGGGGGGGGGGGGGGGATTAGTAGAAGCGTTGCATGTCTTTATTTGTTTGTAGCTTCTGCGCCAAGAAAGTGCAAGAAAAATTACGCTGAATTAAAACTCGACAAAGTCTTACACTTGACACTTGCAACGTCACCCTCAGGCTGTCGCAGCATCCGGCCCACTCGACGGTCGTACACTTGAGCACTGAAAACTAGGAGCGGAGCACCGTGCCCCCAGCACGACCCTGCGGCGAATAGTACTGCCCCCGTGGTTAATGTGCTAGGAGGACAAGAGCTTCACTACCCCGAGGCGTCCTGTCCGTGCCATGGCTCGGCCAGTGCGCAAGGTCAGAAAAATATAAAAAAAGAAAAAAAATGTTGGCCCGAGAACAAGGAGGAAACAAACGGGGAAAACGAAATAAAGGGGGGAAGGAGGGAGGAAGAGGAAAGGAGGAAGAAGGGGGGTGTGCTTTCCCCCCCCCCCCCCCTCACTCTCGTCCCTCTGTTTCCCTTGTCCCCTGCTATCCCTCCTCCCCTCGTCCCTTGTTTGCGGGGGTAGGAGCGGGAGAAGGGAGGGCAGGGGCGCGCTTCGCCGGTGTACAAGAAAGATAAATAAAAATTTTTTGACAAAGTTTTAATCCTAGCACTGAGAACCAAGAGGGAGAGGGAAGGGACAGGGAGAGTGGGGCGCCAAGAAAGTGCAAGAAAAGTCCACGCTGAATTAAAACTCGACAAAGCATCACACTTGACACTTGCAACAGCACCCCCAGGCTGCCGCGGCTGCGGCGGATGGACGGGCGGTGGTCAATCGCCAGGACAAAAGCCTCACTACTCCGACGGCGTCCTGTCCGTGCCATGGCTCGGCCACCGTGCGTCACCGTGCGTCTCCAAAAACAGACGTTCCCCGGCACCGGCGTCCATGGACTCCGGTGCCGGGGATCAGCTGTTTGAAGCTAGTTACACAGGCGCGGACGTCGTGGCCTGGTACAACTTGAAGGGGGAACTATACGCTGCGGTGACCGACGCAATAGAAAGCCTGGCTATTGAGGTCACGCAACAGCAGGCCATCGTTGAACGCTTAGCACAAGAGTTAGCGGCTAATGAAGCTTGGCGCTTGGGCTACAGAAGATACAAACACGCGATTCATGCTGACATCTGTAGCAGACTTCGTTCCGAACCGGCAAAAGAGCCGGTTCGGAAACCATTCCGGATTGGATTGAAATCTAAAAAGGCAAAGGGGTGGGGGGGAAAGAAAGAAGGGGGAGGGGGGGGCGCCCCCATCCCCCAATGGCGGGCTCCAAAAAAAAGTTTACTTAATTTTGCCCCTCCGCTCTGAGGAGGGAGGAAGATGTGCTGCGTGCTGCCCTTTCTCTCTTCCAACTGCTTGCTGGTCTCAGGGGGGGTTTGAGCCCCCTGAGCCCGGGGGGCTCAAGGAGCAGGGAAAGGGGGAGGGGTAGGGGCGTCAAGGGAGTGCGAAAAAGAATGCGCTGAATTAAAGCTCGACGGTCTTACATTGGGGCACTAAAAACTAGGAGCAGGGCACCGTGCTCCAGCACGACCCTGCCGCGGATTGTACTGCCCCTATGGTCAATGTGCCAGGAGGACAAGGGCCCCACACTTACCCCCCGACGGCGTCCTGTCCGTGCCATAGCTCGGCCACCGTGCGCAAGGTCAGAAAACATGTTTTCAGACGGGGAAGACTAAGACAATTCGTGCTCTTCCCCCTCCCCTACCTCTTTTCTGTCCCTCTCTTAGTTTGTGCAAATCTTCGAGTTTCCCCCTGCGGCGGATGGATAGCGCGGTGGTCATTGGGCTAGGGGGGAAAGGGCCCCGGCCGGACCCGACGGCGTCCTGTCCGTGCCATGACTCGGCCACCTTGCGCAAGGTCAGAAAAATATGAAAAGAGGAAAAAAAAATTGTCTGACAACCAAAGAAACAAACGGGGGGGAATGAAAGGGGGGGGGGGGAGGGAGGGAGAGGAGAAAGAAGAAGGGGGGAAGAAGGGGAGTGCTCCCCCCCCGCCCCCCTCCCTTCCCTCTGTTCCCGTCGTCCCCTGCTACCCCCCCCCCCCTCCCCTCGTCCCTTGTTTGCGCATGCAAACGCATCCCAAAAAAATTTTTTTTTCCACTTTTCATATTTCCGCAGATATTTCCGCAGATCTTGCGCACTGTGCTCCAGCGCAGCACTGCGGCGGATGGACGGGCGGTGGTCAATGTAGCAGGTGGACGAGGGCTCACAATCCCGACGGCGTCCTGTCCGTGCCATGTCTCAGCCACCGTGCGCAAGGTCGGAAAAATATGAAAAATATACAAAGATCTGCGGAAATTTTTTTTGCCCGACAACCAAAGAAACAAACGGGGGGAAGAAGGGGAGGGGAGTGCTTCCCCCCCCCCGCCCCCCTCCCCTCCCTCTGTTCCCGTCATCACCTGCTACCCCCCCCCTCCCTCCTTTGTTTGCGCGTGCAAACGCATCCCGAAATTTTTTTTCCACTTTTCATATTTTTCCTTTTTTTTACATCTTGCGCACTGTGCTCCAGCGCAGCTCTGCGGCGGATGGACGGGCGGTGGTCAATTTAGCAGGTGGTCAGAAAAATATGAAAAATATGAAAAGATCTGCGGAAATTTTTTGCCCAACCAAAGAAACAGACGGGGGGGGGGGAATGAAAGGGGGAGGGAGAGGAGAAAGAGAAAGGGGCAAGAAGGGGGAGGGGAGTGCTCCCCCCAGCCCCCTCCCTCCCCTCTGTTCCCGTCGTCCCCTGCTACCCCCTTCCTCCCTTCGTCCCTTGTTTGCGCGTGCAAACGCATCCCAAAATTTTTTTTTTCCACTTTTCATCTTTTTCCTATTTCCACAGATCTTGCGCACTGTGCTCCAGCGCAGCTCTGCGGCGGATGGACGGGCGGTGGTCAATGTAACAGGTAGGCAAGGGCCTCACAATCCCGACGGCGTCCTGTCCGTGCCATGGGCTCGGCCACCGTGCGCAAGGTCGGAAAAATATGAAAAACATGAAAAGATCTGCGGAAATTTTTTTTGCCCGACAACCAAAGAAACAAACGGGGGGAATGAAAGTGGGGGAGGACGACGGGAACAGAGGGAAGGGAGGGGGGCGGGGGAATCACTCCCCTCCCCCTTCTTCCCCCTTCCTCTTTCTCCTCCCTCTCCCTCCCTCGTCCCTTGTTTGTGCGTGCAAACGCATCCCAAAACAAATCGGATTGGATTGAAATCTAGGAAGGCAAACCTCCCTGAGACCGGCAGACAGCTGGGAGAGAGAAAGGGTAGCACGCGGCACATCCCCCTCCCCTCCTCAGAGCGGGGGGGGGGGGGGGCAAAAATAAGTAAACTTTTTTTTGGAGCCCACCGATGGGGTGGGGCGCCCCCCCCCCCTCCCCTTTTCTTTCTTCCCTCCCTCTGAGCCCCCTGAGCCCGGGGGCTCAAGGAGCAGGGCACCGTGCTCCAGCACGACCCTGCGGCGAATGAATGGGCGGTGGTTATGTGTGCTAGGAAGACAAAGGCCCCGGCCGGCCCGACTGCATCCTGTCCGTGCCATAGCTCGACCACCGTGCGCAAGGTCAGAAAAATGTAAAACGAGCAAAAAAAATTTTTTTTGCCCGAAAACAAAGGGAACAGACGGGGGAGGAAAAGAAAGGGGGAGAAGAAGGGGGATGTGCTTCTACCCGCCCCTTTCTTACTGTCTGAGAATCGGGAGGGCAGGGGCGCGCTTTGCCGGTGTACAAGAGGGAGAGGGGAAGGAAAAGGGGCGCCAAGAAACTGCAAGAAAAGTCCACGCTGAATTAAAACTCGACAAAGCATCACACTTGACACTTGCAACGGCACCCTCAGGCTGCCGCAGCATCCGGCCCACTCGACGGTCTTACACTTGGGCACTGAAAACTAGGACCGGAGCACCGTGCCCCAGCACGACCCTGCGGCGGATGAATAAGCGGTGGTTAATGTGCTAGGAGAACAAAAGCCTTACTTACCCCGACGGCGTCCTGTCCGTGCCATGGCTCGGCCACCGTGCGCAAGGTCAGAAAAATATGAAAAGAGGGAGAAAAAAATTTTTGTCCGAGAACAAAGGGAACAGACGGGGGGTAAGGAAAGGGGGAGGGAGGAAGAAGAAGGGAGGAAGAAGGGGCGGGGTCTGTACCCCTCCCCGTCCCCCCTCTCATCCCTCTGTCCCCCTCGTCCCCCTGCTATCCCACCCCCTCCCGTCGTCCATTGTTTGCGCGTGCAGAGGGAAGAGGCAGGGAAGGAGGAAGCACGAATTGTCGGGAGTGGCAGTGGGAAGGGGAAGGAGCAGGGGCGCGCTAAGAACATACAAAAAAAGAATCACGCAAAAAAAGAAATCCCTGACAAAGTTTTAATATTGGCACTGAGAATTAGGAGAGGGAGAGGGAAAGGGCAGGGGGGGGGCGCGCCAAGAGAGTGCAAAAAAGAATACGCTGAATTAAAGCTTGACGGCGTCCTGTCCGTGCCATAGCTCGGCCACCGTGCGCAAGGTCAGAAAAATATGAAAGGAGGGGGGGGAGCGCTTCGCCGGTGTAAAAAAAATTAATAAAGAGAAATCCTTGACAAAGTTTTAATCTTCGGCACTGAAAGCTAAGAGAGGAAAGGGCAGAGGGAGAGCACAAATTGTCTAGTCCCCCGTCTGAGGATCGGGAGCGGGAGAGGAAAGGGGAGGGTAGGGGCGCGCTTCGCCGGTGTACAAGAAACATCGCGCGAAAAGAAATTACTAAAAGAAGAAATTTTAATCTTGGCACTGAGAACGTGTACAGGGAGGGGCGGGGTGTGCTCTCCATCCCCGTCCCCTCTCTCGCCCCTCTGTTCCCCCTTGTCCCCCTGCGGCGGATGGATAGCGCGGTGGTCATTGGGCTATGGGGGCAAGGGCCTCACAACCCCGACGGCGTCCTGTCCGTGCCATGACTCGGCCACCTTGCGCAAGGTCAGAAAAATTTGAAAAGAGGACAAAAAAAAGTTTTTGTCTGACAACCAAAGAAACAGACGAGCAAGGGGAGGGGGCGGAGAAGGGCAAGGGAAAAAGGCAGCAGCGCCCGCCCTACTGTCGCATCTGCCGCAGCACCGTTAACGCAAGAGAGGGGGAGGGAGACGCCTCCTTCTCTGTCCGTGTACTAGTTAGCTACTTGGCTAGCCCCGGAGCCGGTAGGTTGGAACTAGGAGAGGGAGGGGCAAGAGGCAGGGAAGGAAAAAGCATGATCTGTGCTTGCCCATCATCTGAGAACGGAGAGCGGGAGAGGGAAGGGGGAGGGCGCGCCAAGAAAGTGCGACAAAGAATACGCTGAATTGAAGCTCGACTGTCTTACACTTGGCACTGAGACCTAGGAGAGGGAAAGAGAAAGGGCAGGGGGGGGGGGCGCTAAGAATTTACAAAAAAAATTAATAAAAAAATTTTTGACAAAGCTTTAATCTTGGCATCTCTCTCTCTACAACCTTTCTTGCTGTCGGCGATTTCTTTTTTTTGCCGTATCTATTTTTGTACACATTTTCCAATAAAGATTACTTCCCACTTGTCCATATTGACACGGCCCGGCCCCGCCGACTTTTACTAAAGAAAAAAAGTACAGGATGTTAGTTTTTTACATTTTGCGCACTGTGCAGCGCAGCCCTGCGGCGGATGGACGGGCGGTGGTCAATGTAGCAGGTGGACAAGGGGCTCACAATCCCGACGGCGTCCTGTCCGTGCCATGGCTCGGCCACCGTGCGCAAGGTCGGAAAAATATGAAAAGAGGAAAAAAAATGTTGCCCAACAACAAAGAGAACAGACGGGGGAAAGGAAGAAGGGGACGGGGATGTGCTTTCCCCCCCCCCCCCCCCTGTCAGTAAGAAGAAAGGCGTCCGGCAGAGGGGGAAGGGGTTAGTGGAGGCGTTGCGTGTATTTATTTTGTTTGTAGCTTCTGCGCCATTCACCCTCCCCCTTCCACTCCCTTGCTCCTTGAGCCTCCCGGGCGTAGGGGGGGGGTGTGGAGTAGAGGGGAGAGAAGAAGAGGCAAGAGAGGGGGGGGGGGGAAAGGGGAGAGCACGAATTGTCTTAGTCCCCCTTCTGAGAACAGGGAGTGGGAGAGGGAAGGGAGAGGGGTAGGGGCGCGCTAAGAATATACAAGAAAAATCCCTGACAAAGTTTTAATCTTGGCACTGAACCAAGAGAGAGAGAGAGAGAAAAGGAAAGGGAAAGGGCAGGGGGGATGGGGCGCCAAGAAAGTGTAAGAAGTCTTTTTTAATTAAAACTCGACGGTCGTACACTTGAGCACTAAAAACTATGAGCGGAGCACCGTGCCCCAGCACGACCCTGCGGCGAATGGATGGGCGGTGGTCAATGTGCTAGAAGGACAAGGGCCTCACTGTCTGAGAATCGGGGCGGGAGCCGGAGAGGGAGAGCAGGGGCGCGCTAAGAGATGTACAAAAAATAAAAAAAAAATCTATGACAAAGTAATCTTAGCACTGAAAACTAAGAGAGGAAGGGGTCGGGAGAGGATTAATCTATCTTCCCCCTCTCCCCCACCTCCTTTCGTCCCTTGTTTGCGCGTGCAAACGCGTTCCAATTTTTTTTTCCATTTTTCATATTCCTGCAGATGTTTCCGCAGATCTTGCGCACCGTGCTCCAGCACGACCCTGAGGCGGATGGTACTGTCCTCGTGGTCAATGCGCTGGGAGGACAAAAGCTCTCATTACCCCCGACGGCGCCCTGCCAGTGCCATGGCTCGGCCACTGTGTGCAAGGTCAGAAAAATATGCAGTGGAAATTTTTTTTTGCCCGACAACAAAGGGAACAAACGGGGGGATGTGGGAAGGGAGGAAGAGAAAGGGGGGAGAAGAAGGGGGCGGGATGCACTTCTTTTCCGTCTAATATTAAAGCTTTGTCAGGGATTTTTTTTAATTTCTTTTTTGTACACCGGCAAAGCGCGCCCCTGCCTCTTCCCTCTGCAAGATCTGCGGAAATATCTGCGGAAATATGAAAAGTGGAACAGAGGGACGAGAGGGGGGGGGGGAGCACAACCTGCCCCCTTCTTCTCCCCTTCTTCTTCCTCCCTCCTTCCCCCTTTCTATATCCCCCTCCCCGTCTGTTCCCTTTGTTGTCGGGCCAAAAAAATTTCCGCAGATCTTTTCATATTTTTCTGACCTTGCGCACGGTAGCCGAGCCATGGCACGGACAGGGCGCAGTCGAGGTAGTGAGCCCCTTGTCCTGGCACATTGACCATGGGGGCAGTATCATCCACCGCAGGGTCGTGCCGGAGCACAGTGCTCCGCTCCTAGTTTTCAGTGATCCCCAGGTGTAAGGCAATCGAGCTTTGATGATGCAACGTATTCTTTTTTGCACTCTCTTGGGGCGCGAGCAGAGCACAGACGGTGCCGGCTAGGGTTCTAGCATAGGCTACCGCAGCAACATAACGTGTGCCAGATGCAGCGGCAGCCTGAGGGTGCTGTTTCAATTGTTAATTTGTAATGCCTTGTCGAGTTTTAATTCAGCGTGGACTTTTCTTGCATTTTCTTGACGCCCCCGGCCCCTTCCTCTCTTAGTTTTCAGTGCCAAGATTACAACTTTGTCCTGGATTTTTTTTATTCTTTTTTGTACATTTCCTAGCGCGCCCCTGCCCCCTCTCCCGCTCCCGCTCCCGATTCTCAGGCACTGAGAACAGGGAGCGGGAGAGGGACAGGGTAGGGGCCGCGCCAAGAAAACGTAATGTACGCTGAATGACAGTTCGACGGCCGTACACTCGGGCACTGAAAACTAAGAGCAGAGCACCGTGCTCCAGCACGACCTGCGGCGAATGGTACTGCCCCCGTGGTCATGTGTGCCAGGAGGACAAGAGCCCCTCGCTTACCCAGATGGTATCCTGTCCGTGCCATAGCTCGGCCACCGTGCGCAATGTCAGAAAAATATGAAAAGAGGAAAAAAAATTGTCTGACAACCAAAGAAACAAACGGAGGGGAATGAAAGGGGGAGGGAGGGAGAGGAGAAAGAGGAAGGGGGGAAGAAGGGGAAGGGGAGTGCTCCCCCCCGCCCCCTCCCTCTCCTCTGTTCCCGTCGTCCCCTGCTACCCCCCCTCCCCTCGTCCCTTGTTTGCGCGTGCAAACGCATCCCAAAAAATTTTTTTTTCCACTTTTCATATTTTTCCTATTTCCGCAGATCTTGCGCACTGTGCTCCAGCGCAGCCCTGCGGCGGATGGACGGGCGGTGGTCAATGTAGCAGGTGGACAAGGGCCTCACAATCCCGACGGCGTCCTGTCCGTGCCATGGCTCGGCCACCGTGCGCAAGGTCGGAAAAATATGAAAAATATGAAAACAGGAAAAAAAAATTTTTGTCCGACAACCAAAGAAACAAACGGGGGGGAATGAAAGGGGGGGGGGAGGGGGGGACGACGGGAACAGAGGGTAGGGAGGGGGGCGGGGGATCAGTCCCCTCCCCCTTCTTCCCCCCTTCCTCTTTCTCCTCCCCCTCCCTCCCCTCGTCCCTTGTTTGCGCGTGCAAACGCATCCCAAAATTTTTTTTCCACTTTTCATATTTCCGCAGATCTTGCGCACTGTGCTCCAGCGCAGCTCTGCGGCGGATGGACGGGCGGTGGTCAATGTAACAGGTGGGCAAGGGCCTCACAATCCCGACGGCGTCCTGTCCGTGCCATGGCTCGGCCACCGTGCGCAAAGTCAGAAAAATATGAAAAGAGGGAAAGATTTTTTTTTGTCCGACAACAAATGGAACAGACGGGGGGTAAAGAAAGGGGGAGGGAGGAAGAAGAAGTGAGGAAGAAGGGGCGGGGTCTGTACCCCCCCGTCCCCCCTCCCATCCCTCTGTCCCCCTCGTCCCCCTGCTATCCC
This sequence comes from Paulinella micropora, assembly GCA_019918135.1. Lineage (NCBI taxonomy): Eukaryota > Cercozoa > Imbricatea > Euglyphida > Paulinellidae > Paulinella > Paulinella micropora. The sequence goes on along the minus strand of WBZZ01005995.1, from coordinate 46,691 downwards.
CCCCCCCCCTCCCGTCGTCCCTTGTTTGCGCGTGCAGAGGGAAGAGTCAGGGAAGGAGGAAGCACGAATTGTCGGGAGTGGCAGTGGGAAGGGGGAGGAACAGGGGCGCGCTAAGAACATACAAAAAAAGAATCACGCAAAAAAAGAAATCCCTGACAAAGTTTTAATATTGGCACTGAGAACTAGGAGAGGGAGAGGAAAGGGCAGGGGAGGGGCGCGCCAAGAAAATGTAATTTACGCTGAATGAAAGCTCGACAAAGTCTTACACTTGACACTTGCAACGGCACCCTCAGGCTGCCGCAGCATCCGGCCCACGTCATGCTTCTGCGGTAGCCTATGTTAGAACCCTGGTTGGCACCGTGTGTGCTCTGCTCTCGCGCCAAGAGAGTGCAAAAAAGAATACGCTGAATTAAAGCTTGACGGCGTCCTGTCCATGCCATGACTCGGCCACCTTGCGCAAGGTCAGAAAAATATGAAAAATATGAAAAGAGGAAAAACAAAATTGTCTGACAACCAAAGAAACAGACGAGCAAGGGGAGGGGGCGGAGAAGGGCAAAGGGAAAAGAGCAGCAGCCCCCGCCCTACTGTCGCACCTGCCGCAGCACCGTTAACGCGAGAGAGGGGGAGGGAGACGCTTCCTTCTCTGTCCGTGTACTAGTTAGCTACTTGGCTAGCCCCGGAGCCGGTAGGTTGGAACTAGGAGAGGGAGAGGCAAGAAGCAGGGAAGGAAAAGCACAATCTGTGCTTGCCCAGCATCTGAGAACGGAGAGCGGGAGAGGGAAGGGGGGGCGGAGAGGGGTTGGAGCGCCAAGAATTTGTAAATTACGCTGAATTAAAGCTCGACAAAGTGAAGAAAAGAATACGCTGAATTAAAGTTCGACGGTCTTGCACTTAACGTTGAGAACTAAGAAAGGGAGAGGGAAGGAGCAGGTGAGGGAAAGAGCACGGATTGTCTTACCCCCCCCCCCCGTCTGGAAATTTAGACAGGGAGATATAAGGGGGGGGGGCGCCCGGCATGGGGAAGGGGCTTAGTGGAGGCGTTTCATGTATTTATGTTTTTTGTAGCTTCTGTGCCCTTTCCCTCCCCCTTTCCCTTCTCCTTGAGCCCCCTGGGCTCAGGGGAGAGAAGAGGGGAGGGTGGCAGAAAGGATTTTGGCATAGAGATGGGGGAGAGCGCCAAAGGGGAGAGGCAACCCCCCCCCCCCTGCAAACGGAACCCGACACATGGAGGGGGGGGCGCTCCGGCATGGGCTCAGTAGGCATCTTCTTAGTTTTGTGTCAGTTCTGCTCTCTGCTCTTTGGGTCGCCCGAGGAGAGGGAAAGAGAAAGGGCAGGGGGGGGGGGCGCTAAGAACTTACAAAAAAAATTAATACATTTTTTTTGGACAAAGCTTTAATCTTGGCATCTCTCTCTCTCTCTACAACCTTTCTTGCTGTCGGCGATTTCTTTTTTTTGCCGTATCTATTTTTGTACGCATTTTTCAATAAAGATTACTTCCCACTTGTCCGTATTGACACGGCCCGGCCCCGCCGACTTTTACTAAAGAAAAAAAGTACAGGATGTTAGTTTTTTACATTTTGCGCACTGTGCTCCAGCGCAGCCATGCGGCGGATGGACGGGCGGTGGTCAATGTAGCAGGTGGGCAAGGGCCTCACAATCCCGACGGCGTCCTGTCCGTGCCATGGCTCAGCCACCGTGCGCAAGGTCGGAAAAATATGAAAAATATGAAAAGATCTGCGGAAATTTTTTTTTCGCCCGACAACCAAAGAAACAAACGGGGGGGAATGAAAGGGGGGGGGGGGGACGACAGGAACAGAGGGTAGGGAGGGGGGCGGGGGGAATCACTCCCCTCCCCCTTCTTCCCCCTTCCTCTTTCTCCTCCCTCTCCCTCCCCTCGTCCCTTGTTTGCGTGTGCAAACGCATCCCAAAACAAATCGGATTGGATTGAAATCTAGGAAGGCAAACCCTCCTGAGACCGGCAGACAGCTGGGAGAGAGAAAAGGTAGCACGCGGCACATCTTCCTCCCCTCCTCAGAGCGGGGGGGGGGGGGGGGGCCAAATAAGTAAACCTTTTTTTGGAGCCCACCGATGGAGTGGGGCGCCCCCCCCCTCCCCTTTTCTTTCTTCCCTCCCTCTGAGCCCCCCTGAGCCCGGGGGGCTCAAGGAGCAGGGCACCGTGCTCCAGCACGACCCTGCGGCGAATGAATGGGCGGTGGTCATGTGTGCTAGGAAGACAAAGGCCTCACTACCCCGACGGCATCCTGTCCGTGCCATAGCTCGAGCACCGTGCGCAAGGTCAGAAAAATATAAAACAAGAAAAAAATTCTTTTTTGCCCGACAACAAAGGGAACAGACGGGGGGAAGGGAAGAAGGGGGGGGGGGAAGGGAAGAAGGGGGGGGGGGGAGGAAAAGAAAGGGGGAGAAGAAGGGAGATGTGCTTCTACTCGCCCCTTTCTTACTGTCTGAGAATCGGGAGGGCAGGGGCGCGCTTTGCCGGTGTACAAAAAAAATTAAAAAAAATCCGTGACAAATTTGTAATCTTGGCAGTGAAAACTAAGAGGAGAAGGGGCCGGGGAGGATTTAATTTATCTTTACCCCGTCAGTAAGAGGGAAAGGGGAAAGGCGCCCGGAATAGGGGGGGGGTGTTAGTTTGGCCACCGTGCGCAAGGTCAGAAAAATATGAAAGGAGGGGGGGGGGAGCGCTACGAATGTAAAAAAATTATTAATAAAAAGAAATCCTTGACAAAGTTTTAATCTTCGGCACTGAAAGCTAAGAGAGGAAGGGGCAGAGGGAGAGCACAAAATGTTTAGTCCCCCGTCTGAGGATCGGGAGCGGGAGAGGAAAAAGGGAGGGTAGGGGCGCGCTAAGAATGTACAATAAAAATCACGCGAAAAGAAATTACTGACAAAATTTTAATCTTGGCACTAAGAACTAAGAGAGGGAGCAGGAAGGGGCGGGGGAGGATTAAGCATGATCTGTCTTGCCCCCAGTCTGAGAACGTGTACAGGGAGGGGGGGGTGTGCTCCCCCCTCCCGTCGTCCCTTGTTTGCGTGTGCAAACGTGTTCCGAAAAAATTTTCTTGTCCACTTTTCATATTCCTGCAGATATTTCCGCAGATCTTGCGCACCGTGCCCAGCACGACCCTGCGGCGGATGGATGGCGCGGTGGTCATTGGGTTAGGGGGGCAAGGGCCTCACAACCCCGACGGCGTCCTGTCCGTGCCATAACTCGGCCACCTTGCGTAAGGTCAGAAAAATATGAAAAATATGAAAAGAGGAAAAACAAAATTGTCTGACAACCAAAGAAACAGACGAGCAAGGGGAGGGGGCGGAGAAGGGCAAAGGGGGGAGAGCAGCAGCCCCCGCCCTACTGTCGCACCTGCCGCAGCACCGTTAACGCAAGAGAGGGGGAGGGAGACGCCTCCTTCTCTGCCCGTGTACTAGTTAGCTACTTGGCTAGCCCCGGAGCCGGTAGATTGGAACTAGGAGAGGGAGAGGCAAGAAGCAGGGAAGGGAAAAGCACGATCTGTGCTTGCCCATCATCTGGGAACGGAGAGCGGGAGAGGGAAGGGGGAGCGGAGAGGGGTGGAGCGCCAAGAATTTGTAAATTACGCTGAATTAAAGCTCGACAAAGTGAAGAAAAGAATACGCTGAATTAAAGTTCGACGGTCTTGCACTTAACGTTGAGAACTAAGAAAGGGAGTGCTCTTTGAGCCGCCCGGGCTCAGGGGGGAGAGGGAATGGGAGGCACAAGACAAATTTAAGGAGAGAGAGGAGGGGGGGGGGGGGCGCGTTAGGGTGGCTGCGGTGGATGGATGGGCGGTGGTCGCTGTGCCAGGTGGACAAGGGCCCCACGACCCCCGACGGCGCCTTGTCCGTGCCATGAGAGAAGCACGAATTGTCTTTTTCGCCCCCGTCTGAGAGTAGGGAGTGGGAGAGGGAAGGGGAAAGGCGCGCCAAGAAAGTGCGAAAAAGAATACGCTGAATTGAAGCTCGACTGTCTTACACTTGGTACTGAGACCTAGGAGAGGGAAAGAGAAAGGGCAGGGGGAGGGCTAAGAATTTACAAAAAAAATTAATAAAAAATTTTTGGACAAAGCTTTAATCTTGGCATCTCTCTCTACAACCTTTCTTGCTGTCGGCGATTTCTTTTCTTTTGCCGTATCTATTTTTGTACGCATTTTCCAATAGAGATTACTTCCCACTTGTCCATATTGACACAGCCCGGCCCCGCCGACTTTTACTAAAGAAAAAAGTACAGAATGTTAGTTTTTTACATCTTGCGCACTGTGCTCCAGTGCAGCCCTGTGGCGGATGGACGGGCGGTGGTCAATGTAGCAGGTGGACAAGGGCCTCACAATCCCGACGGCGTCCTGTCCGTGCCATGGCTCGGCCACCGTGCGCAAGGTCAGAAAATTATGAGAAATATGAAAATATCTGCGGAAATTTTTTTTTGTCCTACAACCAAATAAACAAACGGGGGGGAAGAAGGGGGAGGGGAGTGCTCCCTCCCTCTCCCCTCCCTCCCCTCTGTTCCCGTCGTCCCCTGCTACCTCCCCCCTCCTTTCGTCCCTTGTTTGCGCGTGCAAACGCGTCCCAAAAAAAATGTTTTTTTCCACTTTTCATATTTTTCCTATTCCGCAGATCTTGCGCAGTGTGCTCCAGCGCAGCCCTGCGGCGGATGGACGGGCGGTGGTCAATGTAGTAGGTGGACAGGGGCCTCACAATCCCGACGGCGTCCTGTCCGTGCCATGGCTCGGCCACCGTGCGCAAGGTCGGAACAATATGAAAAGATCTGCGGAAATTTTTTTTGCCCGACAACCAAAGAAACAAACGGGGGGGGAATGAAAGGGGGGGGGGGGGGGGAACGACGGGAACAGAGGGAAGGGAGGGGGGATCACTCCCCTCCCGCTTCTTCTCCCTTCCTCTTTCTCCTCCCCCTCCCTCCCCTCGTCCCTTGTTTGCGCGTGCAAACGCATCCCAAAAAAAATCGGATTGGATTGAAATCTAGGAAGGCAAACCCCCCTGAGACCGGCAGACAGCTGGGAGAGAGAAAGGGCAGCACGCGACACATCTTCCTCCCTCCTCAGAGCGGAGAGCAAAAATAAGTAAACTTTTCTTGGAGCCCACCGATGGGGTGGGGGCGCCCCCCCCCCCCCCCCCCCTTTCTTTCTTCCCTCCCTCCCTCTGAGCCCCCTGAGCCCGGGGGGCTCAAGGAGCAGGGCACAGTGCTCCAGCACGACCCTGCGGCGGATGGATGAGCAGTGGTCAATGTGCCAGGAGGACAAGAGCCCTCACTACCCCGGCGGCGTCCTGTCCGTGCCATGGCTCGGCCACCGTGCGCAAGGTCAAAAAATTATGAAAAAAGGAAAAAGAAATTGGCCCGACAACAAAGGGAACAGACGGGGGGAGGAAGAAAGGGGGAGGGAAGAAGAAGGGGGGCGGGAGCGGGAGAAGGGAAGGCAGGGGCGCGCTAAGAAATGTACAAAAAATTAAAAAAATCCATGACAAAGTTGTAATCTTGGCACTGAAAACTACAAGAGGAAGGGGCCGGGGGGATTAGTGGAGGCGTTGCATGTATTTATTTTGTTTGTAGCTCTGCGCCATTCACCCTCCCCTCTTCCCCTTCCTTGCTCCTTGAGCCCCCCCGGGCTCGGGAGGGGGGAGAGCACGAATTGTCTTAGTCCCCCGTCTGAGAACAGGGAGTGGGAGAGGGTAGGGCAGGGGGAGTGGGGCGCCAAAAAAGTGCAAGAAAAGTCCACGCTGAATTAAAACTCGACAAAGTCTTACACTTGCAACGGCACCCTCAGGTTGCCACAGCATCCAGCCCACTCGACGGTCGTACACTTGAGCACTGAAAACTAGGAGCGGAGCACCGTGCCCCAGCACGACCCTGCGGCGAATGGTACTGCCCCCGTGGTCATGTGTGCTAGGACAAGAGCCTCACTACCCCCGACGGCGTCCTGTCTGTGCCATAGCTAGGCCACCGTGCGCAAGACCTGCGGAAATATGAAAAAAGGAAGAAAAAATTGCCCGACAACAAGAAAAACAGACGGAGAGGGGAAAAAGAAAAGGGGGAAGGAGGGAGGAAGAGGAAGGAGAGAAGAAGGGGGCGGGGTGTGCTCCCTCTCGTCCCTCTGTTCCCCCTGTCCACTGCTATCTTTCCCCTCCCATCGTCCCTCCTCAGAGCGCGTGCAAACGCGTTCCAAAAAAAATTCTTTTCCACTTTTCATATTTCCGCAGATATTTCCGCAGATCTTGCAAAGGGAAGAGGCAGGGGCGCGCTTCGCCGGTGTACAAAAAAGATTAAAAAAATCCCTGACAAAGTTTTAATATTGGCACTGAGAACGGGGAGCGGGAGAGGGACAGGGCAGGGGCCGCGCCAAGAAAACGTCATGTACGCTGAATTACAGTTCGACGGTCGTACACTCGGGCACTGAAAACTAAGAGCAGAGCACCGTGCTCCAGCACGACCTGCGGCGAATGGACGCGGCGGTGGCCATGTGTGCCAGGAGGACAAGAGCCCCTCGCTTACCCCGATGGCTTCTTGTCCGTGCCATAGCTCGGCCACCGTGCGCAATGTCGGAAAATATGAAAGGAGGGAAGGGGGAGCGGAGAGGGGTGGAGCGCCAAGAATTTGTAAATTACGCTGAATTAAAGCTCGACAAAGTGAAGAAAAGAATACGCTGAATTAAAGTTCGACGGTCTTGCACTTAACGTTGAGAACTAAGAAAGGGAGTGCTTTGAGCCGCCCGGGCTCAGGGGGGAGTGGAGGAGAGGGAAGGGGAGACACAAGACAAATTTAAGGAGAGAGAGGAGGGGGGGGGGGGGGGGGCGCGTTAGGGTGGCTGCAGCGGATGGATGGGCGGTGGTCGCTGTGCCAGGTGGACAAGGGCCTCACGACGGCGCCTTGTCCGTGCCATGGGAGAAGCACGAATTGTCTTTTTCGCCCCCCCGTCTGAGAGCAGGGAGTGGGAGAGGGAAGGGGGAGGGCGCGCCAAGAAAGTGCAACAAAGAATACGCTGAATTGAAGCTCGACTGTCTTACACTTGGCACTGAGACCTAGGAGAGGGAAAGAGAAAGGGCAGGGGGGGCGCTAAGAATTTAAAAAAAATTAATAAAAATTTTTTTGACAAAGCTTTAATCTTGGCATCTCTCTCTACAACCTTTCCTGCTGTCGGCGATTTCTTTTTCTTGCCGTATCTATTTTTGTACGCATTTTCCAATAGAGATTACTTCCCACTTGTCCATATTGACACGGCCCGGCCCCGCCGACTTTTACTAAAGAAAAAAAGTACAGAATGTTAGTTTTTTGCATCTTGCGCACTGTGCTCCAGCGCAGCTCTGCGGCGGATGGACGGGCGGTGGTCAATGTAGCAGGTGGACAAGGGCCCCGGCCAGACCCGACGGCGTCCTGTCCGTGCCATGGCTCGGCCACCGTGCGCAAGGTCAGAAAAATATGAAAAATATGAAAAGATGTGCGGAAAATTTTTTTGCCCGACAACCAAAGAAACAAACGGGGGGGAGGGAGGGAGAGGAGAAAGAGGAAGGGGAGAAGAAGGGGCAGGGAAGTGCTCCCCCCCCCGCTCCCCTCCCTTCCCCCTGTTCCCGTCGTCCCCTGCTACCCCCCTCCTCTCCCCTCGTCCCTTGTTTGCGCGTGCAAACGCATTCCAAAAAATTTTTTTTTTCCACTTTTCATATTTTTCCTATTCCACAGATCTTGCGCACTGTGTTCCAGCGCAGCCCTGCGGCGGATGGACGGGCGGTGGTCAATGTAGCAGGTGAACAAGGCTCTCACAATCCCGACGGCGTCCTGTCCGTGCCAAGGCTCGGCCACCGTGCGCAAGGTCAGAAAAATATGAAAAATATGAAAAGATCTGCGGAAAATTTTTTTTGCCCGACAACCAAAGAAACAAACGGGGGGGAATGAAAGGGGGGGGGAGGGAGGGAGAGGAGAAAGAGGAAGGGGGGAAGAAGGGGGAGGGGAGTGCTCCTCCCCCCGCCCCCCTCCCTTCCCCCTGTTCCCGTCGTCCCCTGCTACCCCCCCCCCCCTCCCCTCGTCCCTTGTTTGCGCGTGCAAACGCATCCCAAAAAAAATCGGATTAGATTGAAATCTAGGAAGGCAAACCCCCCCTGAGACCGGCAGACAGCTGGGAGAGAGAAAGGGCAGCACGCGGCACACCCCCCCTCCCTCCTCAGAGCGGGGGACAAAAATAAGTAAACTTTTTTTTGGAGCACACCGATGGGGTGGGGCGCCCCCCCCCCCTTTTCCCTTTCTTTCTTCCTTCCCTCTGAGCCCCCTGAGCCCGGGGGGCTCAAGGAGCAGGGGAAATCGGGAGCGGGAGGCAAGGGGGGGGGGGGGGAGTAGGGGCGCCAAGAGAGTGCGAAAAAGAATGCGCTGAATTAAAGCTCGACAAGGCAGTGCACTTGACATTTAACTAAACATTCGACAATCTTGGGGGTATCCCTTTTTCCGAAATTTTCCATGAAGTATATGGACTTTTTTGAAAACGTGTGGAAATGAAAGGAAATCAATTCACTGATTGCAGAACATATAAAAATAATATTAAAACATGTTTTTATTAATTGTAATACACTTTAACTTCATCTTCAGAGGTAGGCAGGAACCGGTCCGACACGGTAATCTTTCTCCTTTTTCATAGTCCCGGCTACTATGAATCTATGATGATAACAATGCCCAACATGCAGAATTTGCTTTTAAGTTTGTTTATCTTTGTTTACATTAAGCATTTTACTTTATTATGATAATAAACATTGCTTTTACCTACAATAAATTCCCCCCGGGGGGGGGGGGAGGGGGGAGGGGGGAACGGGGGAGGAAGAGAAGTGCGATGTCGCCACGCAAAATACATAGATTCTACAACAAAATTTCTTTAATTACTAAAAAAAATAATAAATCTAACTCCGTAATATCATACTAACTAAATTAGAAGTTTGTTTAACTCTTGCACGCGACAAACGTTCTTAATCACGCTTTCGACCATAACAAACCTGCCAGTGCAAAAAATTACGATTAATACTACACTACTACAAAGAAAAAAAACACAAAACAAATTCAAACATCTTTCAGATGAAGGAGAAAAGTGAAAGCTATGCAAACTACCTGGTGCGTGCATTTGAAGTTAGCGCCGAGTCAGCGCAAGCGATGCTAAAACAAACTCCCATGCGTTAGGTGAGCTGGGAGCGGTGAGACCGGTGCCGCGTTGGGGGGTGGAAGGTGAGTTACCAGCAGACAGAGCGCCAGCTGCCATCCGCGCGATGAGATCCTCCAGCAAGCTTTCTCTCTCGCTCTTACTATTTTTGTTGTTGTTGTTGTTGTTGTTGCTGTTGTTGTTGCTGATGTTGTTGTTGTTGTTATCATTATCATCATAGTTTTTCTTGTTCTTGTTATTCTTCTTCATCTTCTTCTTCACTCTCTCGTTCTCTTCTTCTGAGCTTTCCTCCTCCTCCTCCTCCTCCTTCTCCTTCTTCGAATTCTTCCTCTTTCTTCTCTCCTCTTCCCGTTGTCGCTTCTCTTGCGCCTCTTTTTCCTTCCGATCTTGCGCTTCTTTTTTCTTCCTTTCCTCCTCTCTCAACTTTCTTTCTTCTGCTAGCATTTCCTTAATGGATGCGGCTTGTTCTGACATTGCCTTGTTCACAAGATCCTGAACGACTTCTTTCGACACGCCGGCGGACGAACTACCCTGAATACAATACCGGTCGCCGTTGTTTTGAAAGAAGTCGTTCATTTCTTGCGAACAAGGCAGTGGCAGAACAAACCAACAGCAACGACAACAACAACAACAAAGAATAATAATAATAATAATAATAATAATAATAATAATAATAATAATAATAGTATATCTCCTGCCAATTGCTGAGACAAAAGGCCATGTGCATCCAGTCCTCCATTCCATAAGGAAAGTCTCCACACCAATCGGTGGAATAAAGGAAGTGACGGCATAGAACATCACTCTAGGAGCTTTATACCAATCAGCCCATGGAAAGGGACCGATGGCCTATGTACTCCCTAAATAATAATAATAATAATAATAATAATAATAATAATAATAATAGTGCTTCTTTGTCAATGGCTGATGCATTTCTGCACATGCGCCTCCATCGTCTCACCCGTGAGGGGAGTACGAAGAATTGACGATAAGCTCTAATGACATCCCCGCAAGGGCAGTTCCAACACTTCCAGACGGGCCGGTATGTTCAATGAAAATACTGGTCCAGATGGATCGGTATGTTCAATGAAAATACTGGTGGCACCGACGGGAATCGAACTGGCGACAGGGCCCAGATGGTAGAACTTGACCACTGGGCTATCACGGTGTCCATAATAATAATAATAATAATAATGATAATAATAATAATAATAATAATAATAATAATATTAATAATAATAAAGTTTGAAAAAAAAATGTCAGCGCTTCCCGTTAGAGAGATTATACTCGGAAAAAAAAAGACAGGGAAAGGCTCACTGATAGAATGCCACACACACTAGCTAGCCATACTAAAGCTAGTAGCTATACTCCCCTCTCTAAACTATATGCTGCGGCGCCCAAAGAGACCTTTTGACCCCCCCCCCCCCCCGGGGGCCCCCCCCCTCACAAAAAAAAAGAAAAAGAAGAAGAAGGAGTAGGAAAGATTATACCTCCAACGACATGTCCACTTCATCAGCGTCGACCGCGGGCTTTTTGGACTTCGGCTTGCCTAGTCACGTCAGAAATTAGAAACACTGAAAAAAAAGCACACAAAAAAAGATGAAATTTGCTAGTACCTGGCTTTTTCTTGCTGGACCCCTTAGGCATAGGAGGCTCAGGGGTCTCTTCTTCTTCAGGGACGTCTGGAACGTCTGGAACATCGTCGACGTCGATGGATTCTGCACAAAGAACCAAACAATATTACATACATCCTTCATTTTTCATTACATACAATGTTGCTACCGAATCTCAGTTTTTTTGGCCTGCCCGAAGAGCGAGGCTCAGTCGGGCCCTTTTTTTGATTCTTCTTCTAACGTTTCAGGCGAGCATGCAGTAAATATGCAAAATAAAGAAAAGGAAGATGCCAAAAAAAAACAAAAACAAAAACAAAAAAAAAAAAAAAAAAAAAAAAAAAAAAAAGATGGAGCTGGTGGAGAAAAAGAATAATAACATGTATATGAAGAAGAAAAAGAAAAATGGAAGAAGAAGAGGAAGAAGAAGAAGAAGAAGAAGAAGAAGAAGAAATGACCTTGTTTGCTTCGTACAGAAGCAAAAGCTCCCGCTTCCGCCAGTTGCAAATCATAGGCGGGTTCGTGGGGTTACCGACGTAGAGGAGCCACGCGGGCTTCACCTGCTTCTCGAAGTCCATCGGCGACGGATCAAGCATGCAAGAGTGTTTAAGGTTAAAACCAAAAAAACCCATGAGCTGATATTGGATTTCGTCAGCCTTGCCATCGCCGTCAGTGTCGACCTCGCGCGCAGCAAAAATGAAGCGCTTCGATCCTGCAACATCCAAGTATAAAAAATATGTGCAGCTTGTGAATTTTGAAAAACATACAGTACCTCGATTGACTTGCGCAGGAGTCTTCTTGCGCCAACCAATGGGAAAGACAATGAAGAGCCTGCAAATAAAAAATAAACAATCAGTTTATAAAAATCTTTCATACTTATAGGGAAAAAGACCCGGGAGCACAAGGTGAAGTTTCACCCTCACATGTCTCCACTTGCGTGGACGCCTTCAGTTCGAAATTGTTGTACTTTGTAAGTGCAACGTCGAGCGCGAGCGCCCCCTCCCGATGTTTGTTGTCCTCGGATGTGAACTTAAAGAGCAAGCTAATTAAAGCAGCAGCAAAAGAGGAATAATAATAATAATAATAATAAAAAGAGAGTTTAAATTAAAAAAAAATGGCAGCGCTTCCCGTTAGAAGAAATATACTCGAAAAAAAAAAAACAGGGAAAGGCTCACTGATAGAAGGCCACACACACTAGCTAACTATACTAAAGCTAAGTATCTATACTCCCCTCTCTAAACTATGCTATCGAATAATAATAATAACAATATAATAATAATAATAATAATAATAATAATAATAATAATAGTGCTTCTCTGTCAATGGCTGATGCATTTCTGCACATGCGCCTCCATCGTCTCACCCGTGAGGGGAGTACGAAGAATTGACGATAAGCTCTAATGACACCCCCGCAAGGGCAGTTCCAACACTTCCAGACGGGCCGGTATGTTCAATGAAAATACTGGTCCAGAAATAGACCGGTATGTTCAATGAAAATACTGGTGGCACCGACGGGAATCGAACTGGCGACAGGGCCCAGATGGTAGAACTTGACCACTGGGCTATCACGGTGTCCAATAATAATAATAATAATAATAATAATAATAATAATAATAATAATAATAATAATAATAATAATAATATGTATCGTCTGCCAATTGCTGAGCCAAAAGGCCATGTGCATCCAGTCCTCCATTCCATAACGAAAGTCTCCACACCAATCGGTGGAATAAAGGAAGTGACGGCATAGAACATTAATCTAGGAGCTTTATACCAATCAGCCCATGGAAAGGGACCGATGGCCTATGTACTCCCTAAATAATAATAATAATACTATATCTGAGGCGTACTGATGCAGCTAATAGCATATCCTCAACGGACATAAGCCTCCAATACCCTTTTTCGAGGTCCTCCACCCCCCCGTGTCAGTCTCTCGCCTGATGATCGGGGCCACCGATGGAGCTCCTGAGGGCAAGACTGCACTAAGCCGAGGTTATTCCGCAGTCCCAGCAACCTCTTGCAAGACGTCACCGAATGTGCAAGTGCATACACCAAGCGCGGTTGCTAGAGCTGCCTCGAAACCCCACCCATAACAATCTGGTGTCTGCTGGGTCCTGGGCTATCAACCAGCATATGCGGAGTTTAAGATCTTTTACGCGCGCAACAACCCTCCTCCCCAGCATCTACCACCAAAGGGTTATGAGTTGGCGTCACAGTTTAACGCCTTGAGGCCATTGGGCTGAATAATAATAATAATAATAATAATAATAATAATAATAATAATAATAATAATAATAATAATAATAATAATAATAATAATAATAATACTATATCTGAGGCGTACTGATGCAGCTAATGGCATATCCTCAACGGACATAAGCCTCCAATACCCTTGTTCGAGGTCCTCCACCCCCCCGTGTCAGTCTCTCGCCTGATGATCGGGGCCACCGATGGAGCTCCTGAGGGCAAGACTGCACTAAGCCGAGGTTATTCCGCAGTCCCAGCAACCTCTTGCAAGACGTCACCGAATGTGCAAGTGCATACACCAAGCGCGGTTGCTAGAGCTGCCTCAAAACCCCACCCATAACAATCTGGTGTCTGCTGGGTCCTGGGCTATCAACCAGCATATGCGGAGTTTAAGATCTTTTACGCGCGCAACGACCCTCCTCCCCAGCATCTACCACCAAAGGGTTATGAGTTAGCGTCACAGTTTAACGCCTTGAGGCCATTGGGCTGAATAATAATAATAATAATAATAATAGTGCTTCTCTGTCAATGGCTGATGCAAATCTGCACATGCGCCTCCATCGTCTCACCCGTGAGGGGAGTACGAAGAATTGACGATAGGCTCTAATGACACCCCCGCAAGGGCAGTTCCAACACTTCCAGACGGACCGGTATGTTCAATGAAAATACTGGTGGCACCGACGGGAATCGAACTGGCGACAGGGCCCAGATGGTAGAACTTGACCACTGGGCTATCACGGTGTCCAATAATAATAATAATAATAATAATAATAATAATAATAATAAAAGAGGAACAGAAGAAAAAGCTAATAATAATAATAATAATAATAATAATAATAATAATAATAATAATAATAATAGTGCTTCTCTGTCAATGGCTGATGCAAATCTGCACATGCGCCTCCATCGTCTCACCCGTGAGGAGAGTACGAAGAATTGACGATAGGCTCTAATGACACCCCCGCAAGGGCAGTTCCAACACTTCCAGACGGACCGGTATGTTCAATGAAAATACTGGTGGCACCGACGGGAATCGAACTGGCGACAGGGCCCAGATGGTAGAACTTGACCACTGGGCTATCACGGTGTCCATAATAATAATAATAATAATAATAATAATAATAATAATAATAATAATAATAATAATAATAATAATAATAATAATAATAATAGTGCTTCTCAGTCAATGGCGAATGCATTTCTGCACATGTGCCTCCATCGTCTCACCCGCGAGGGGAGTACGAAGATTTGACTATAGGCTCTACTGACATCCCCGCAAGGCAGCTCCAAGCCTTCCAGACAGACCAATACTTTCAAAGAAAATATCCTTTGAAAATACTGGCACCGACGGGAATCGAACTGGCGACAGGTCCCAGATGGTAGACCTTAACCACTGGGCTATCGCGGTGCCACATAATAATAATAATATAATAATAATAATAATAATAATAATAATAATAATAATAATAATAATAATAATAATAATAATAATAAAATAATAATAATAATAATAATAATAATAATAATAATAATAATAATAATAATAATAATAATAATAATAACAGTATAGTAGTAGTAGTAGTAGTAGTAGTGGTAGTAGTAGTAGTAGTAGTAGTAGTAGTAGTAGTAGTAGTAGTAGTAGTAGTAGTAGTAGTAGTGGTCGTAATATTTGTCGTTGTGTGTTGTGCAGGAGTCGTTGGGGAAGGGGCGAGGTGGAGAGTACGATGGTGCCCACCACTTGTAAACTCCACGGGTCGATGCGTAGAATGGTGTCAGGCGCTAGCAAAGGGCTTCGTAAGAGCAGTTGCGAGACCTCAGGCACGGCCGCGAGGACACTGCCATCATCAGTATCAGCAGCAGCAGACGAAGACGACAAGGACGACAAGGACGGTGCCGAGGAGGAGTCGGTGGAAGGAGACAGAAGAAGGACTAGCCTGCCGCCGGCGTGCACACCCAAAGCTGGGTTGCTAGCTTGAACTGCCAGCGGGCCAGAGCGGAACTAGATAGATAGATAGATAGTAGGTAGATAGATGAGAGAGAGAGATAGATAGATAGATAGATAGATAGATAGATAGATAGATAGATAGATAGATAGATAGATAGATAGATAGATAGATAGTAGGTAGGATGAGAAAGAGAGAGAGATAGATAGATAGATAGATAGATAGATAGATAGATAGATAGATAGATAGATAGATAGGCCAGGGCGAACTAGATAGACAGATAGATAGACAGACAGACAGATAGATAGATAGATAGATAGATAGATAGATAGATAGATAGATAGATAGATAGATAGGTAGACAGATAGATAGATAGATAGATAGATAGATAGATAGATAGATAGATAGGTAGATAGGTAGATAGGTAGATAGATACATAGATAGATACATAGATAGATAGATAGATAGATAGATAGATAGATAGATAGATAGATAGATAGATAGATAAACTAGGTACACAGCTACCTCGTGGCCGGCCGGTCCTGCTCTGCCCATTTCCCCATTGTGCTGGTCCAGACCTGCCGGTCCGTGTCCTTCCTCCTCCTCCTCCTCCTCCCTTGCGCCCCCACGAGACACAACCCTTGATAGGGTAGCAAGACAAACAAAAACCTCTCCTTCCCCTCCTTCCATTTTTCTGCCTGCGTTTCCTAGGTGCGCCGGCCCGTCCCTGGCAAATGGCAAAGGAGGGCGGCGGGCCCGGCCCGCCCAGCAAGCACGTGCGCGTTCTGCGGACGCCCAGGCGTAATGGTCGCGCGGACAGCAGACGGGCCGAACGGGCGAACTGCTCAGCCACAGCTAGCACCTGCATGCATGTATTGTTGGTATATGTATGTATGTATGTATGTATGTATGCATGCATGTATGTATGTATGTATGTATGTATGCATGCATGCAAAAGCACCTGCAGCGCATCGCCGGACTGCATAGAAGATTGTTGTTGTTGTTGTTGTTGTTGTGGTCGTTGTGGTTGCCGTGCCAGGTGTCGCATACACAGGTGCAGCAGGAAGCTGGCGGCAGAGAGCGCCATCTGCGGAGTGCCGCAAGCCAACAGCAGCTGCAGCACTTACGAGCACGCGGGGAAACGCGTGACTGCGGAGGAGGAGGAGGAGGAAGAAGAAGAAGAAGAAGAAGAAGAAGAAGAAGAAGAAGAAGAAGAAGAAGAAGTAAGAGCTGTTGAAGTGGCTGAGGAAGAGGAGTAGCAGGACAGCAGGCAAGCTTGCGTCATGACGTGGCAGAGCTTGGACATGTACTGCATATCAGCCTCGCTGTCGGGACGCAGACCAAACATGGCCATTTCACCCTGCTGCGCCAGACTGGTCAGACATTCTTCACACAACAGGCGGCAATAACTTCTTTGTGGAAGTCTATCTATCTACCTAAATATCTATCTCTATCTATCTATCTATCTATCTATCTATCTATCTCTATCTATCTATCTCTATCTATCTATATCTATCTATCTTATCCATACATCTTACTCTATCTTACTCTATCTTATTCTATCTTATTCTATCATATCCTATCTTATTCTATCTTATCTTATCTTATATTATATTATCTTATCCTATCTTATCTTCTCTTCTCCTATCTTATCTTATCTTATCTTATCCTATCTTCATCTTTATCTATCTTATTCTAATTCTATCTTATTCTATCTTATT
>WBZZ01005995.1:0-22500 GCA_019918135.1 Paulinella micropora | reverse complement strand
TTGCACAAAAGTTTGTGAAACTGACCGGCATGATTTTGCATTTCCTCTTCAATATATTATTATTATTATTATTATTATTATTATTATTATTATTATTATTATTATTGGGCCCTGTCGCCAGTTCGATTCCCGTCGGTGCCACCAGTATTTTCATTGAACATACCGGTCCGTCTGGACCAGTATTTTCATTGAACATACCGATCCGTCTGGAAGTGTTGGAACTGCCCTTGCGGGGTGTCATTAGAGCCTATCGTCAATTCTTCGTACTCCCCTCACGGGTGAGACGATGGAGGCGCATGTGCAGAAATGCATCAGCCATTTACAGAGAAGCACTATTATTATTATTATTATTATTATTATTGTTGCTTGGAGCTGCCTTGCGGGGGTGTCAGTAGAGCCTATCGTCAAATCTTCGTACTCCCCTCACGGGTGAGACGATGGAGGCACATGTGCAGAAATGCATTCGCCATTGACTGAGAAGCACTATTATTATTATTATTATTATTATTATTATTATTATTATTATTATTATTATTATTATTATTATTATTATTATTATTATTATTATTATTATTATGGACACCGTGATAGCCCAGTGGTCAAGTTCTACCATCTGGGCCCTGTCGCCAGTTCGATTCCCGTCGGTGCCACCAGTATTTTCATTGAACATACCGATCCATCTGGACCAGTATTTTCATTGAACATACCGGCCCGTCTGGAAGTGTTGGAACTGCCCTTGCGGGGGTGTCATTAGAGCTTATCGTCAATTCTTCGTACTCCCCTCACGGGTGAGACGATGGAGGCGCATGTGCAGAAATGCATCAGCCATTGACAGAGAAGCACTATTATTATTATTATTATTATTATTATTATTATTATTATTGAGTCTTTGGAGCGGAGCCGCGTCACCGAACGGCCCCGTGCTACCAATGGAGGCACATGTCCGACAGGATCAAAGGCCAATTGACTGATAAATCTATTATTATTATTATTATTGTTATTATTGTTATTATTATTATTATTATTATTATTATTATTATTATTATTATTATTATTATTATTATTATTATTATTATATAGCATAGTTTAAAGAGGGGAGTATAGATACTAGCTTTAGTATAACTAGCTAGTGTGTGTGGCCTTCTATCAGTGAGCCTTTCTCTGTCCTTTTTTTTTTTAGTGATTCCCTCTAACGGGAAGCGCTGCCATTTTTTTCATGTGTATTTCAAACTTTAGGTATGCCATGCTGAGGGCTAGCAAGGCGCCGATATATGTGGCACACCGTGGTGGTGGCTACGGAGTCTTTGCTGATAATACCTTCCTCCTTCTTTTCAGCTTGGGCTCCTCGAACCAGGAGGAAAGTCTTTGCGTGCTGCAGATCATGCTGCATTTTCTGATCATTTCACTATGAAAATTGGGAGTTCCCTGCAAACAGGGATGCATCCAATTAAATTCATTAACGAATCGAGCAGGAATGCAATGCATCTCATCAACTCTTCATCGCAAGTGTTCAACAAGCTCGACGATGACACTTGCCGACCGAACGTGAAGGTAAATTATGTTAGTTGTTACATACATCCATGCAATGTAAGTTTTTGTTACGTGTGTTGTATTTTTTCTATAAATATTGTTGTAAATAATGTCAGGTCAGCAAGGGTACTCCTATTGTGACTGTCACCACCGCAATATCGAAAGATCAAGAGATTTTGCTCAGCTATGCGCCTAATCCAGACCTAGAGATAGCTACGCTGCCAAGCGATGCACATCCGGTCTGGTTGAAAGAGGCTGCCAAGGAAGGAGCTAAAATCCCAGTTTTCCTGTTCGAGACTGACATTGGTCATGTATGTTTCATCGTTCCTGAGAAAGAACATCCGCTTCCACTTAAGTCAATTTCCTTGCTTCATGAAGCAAAGGTTGAACTTTTAGCGTCGGTCAGCAGTATTAGTTCTGATGGAAAGCAACCGCTCTCCAGGTCATCATCTATTCCGCCGGAAAAAAAGAGGAAGCTTCTCGACAGCGTGTCCTCAATTTCAGATAGTCGCCGCACGCTTCTGCCCAGGGAAAGCTCGGACATTACAGTCATCACAGAAAAATCAAGCTTGAGTGATGCACAGGTAAAAAATAAATAAATGAAAATTATTACTGAGAAGATTCTTTTTTACAGGCAGGTGTTCCTGACGTTGATGCTAACCTCGACAGCTGGAAACAGTCAGACAGTTCTACTGTCACTACAGGATATGATGTTAGTAGCTGCAGCAGCTCTAGACTATATCTTCCTACTGGCTCCATGGTAATTTTTTTTCTCTACCTGTCTATGTTCATGCTGGTTAATGTTCATAAGCGATCTTGTTTGCGTAGAACGTCGACGAAGAGTGTTCAGATACGGATTCAAACGGTGATGCTGCATCTATCAACCCTGGATTGCTTCCTCCTCTGGTCGGCGTGGACGATGCGGAATTATCCAACGAGCTTCGATTGAACTTCGACGAGCTTATGGAATCGAATGAGCTGTTGTATAACATCATGAGATTATCACCAATTCCTTACAGCAGACCACGTAAGAATCCAACGCGCCCCTACACGATGAAAAGTCGCACGAAAGGTGCAGTGAAGCTTCAGAGACCGTCTGCGCTCCAAAAACTGTTGGGGATTACCTTCGCCGACTTGGACAGGGAAGTTAAGTCTGTCTGCTGCAAAAAGTGGAAGTGTTATTCATTTATCGACACGCGTGATGTGCTTTACACGAGAGCGAAGAATGCGTCATCGTCTCTCAGTGAGCTTTATTCTTGGGCAGCTTCGCAGCTTGAATCGTTTCAAACAAAAACTGGATCGTTTCAGTATATGTATTTAACGGAGGCTGTGTGCAAAGTAGCCTGGCAGCGTATCTACGGGATCGGTGATAAAGTTTTGTCAAGAGCACACAAACTTCTTGCAAATAACACGAAGGTTTTGACAAAAAGCTACTCAACCGTTCCTGAAACAGAAGATGTGGTAGCAGTATTACTCTGCGAGAAGTTCATGGAGAGTTACCCGGAGATATGCAGCGACGGAATATGGAGGATGCAAGAAATGGCTCAGGACGCAGGAGTCCAAAACTATGTTCGCGAGAATTGGAAAGATATGTGCCTTCGGTTTGGTTGTTCGAAACGAGTTGATCCAAATAATCCTCCGACAGACAATACGATCAACAAAGTTTGGCGCATGGATTTTCCGCACGTCAAGTTTGTCAGAGGTATTATGCATATTTTCGTTATCATTACTTATTACAGGTTTGTTTTGCAGAAGGAGATTTCTCAAAATGCGAGATCTGCACAGAGCTTGCTGCTGATCATTCTAACGGTTTCAGGACTGAAGTAGAAGCTCAAGAATGGCGTCGCCGTAGCAGGCTTCATCACAAAATTCACAGGGCGTGCCGCGTTGCCAGCATGCAGCGCAAGAAGGCAGCACCAGCAGATTTTGCTGCCACAGTCATATCAGCCGATATGAAACCGCCAGTGAAGATCCCATCTTGCCGCCGCGCCGCGAAAGATTTCAAAGGAAAAATTGTGTTTCGCCTTTGCGTTGGAATCAATACCTGCTACACTACCGATACGCATTTTATTCTGACGTACCTTGAAGGCGCGGTAGAACACGGCGCGAACAGCAACATTACTATGCTTGCCGCACTTTTACATTGGCAACTTTGGAACCCTCGCACAATGCAAGCGTGGAAATTATATCTTGAGTGGGACGGAGCTGGTGATAACACCGCGTGGGCGATGCTGGGTTTCCTTGGGCTCAATGTCCTTGACAGAGGAATCCGTTTCCAAGTAGAGTCACATCGCAAGCCACCAGGGCACGGGCACGATGGAGATGATCAGGAATTTCGAGTTATGGATATCGGGTGGAAGAGCACCTTCCTGACAACTAACATCGCTCAAGCGTTATTAAAGCTCATTCTTGCATTCAAGAAGCAGCACAAGAAGAGGCATGTGCTGGTTGTTCTCGGATGTAACTACGACTGGATGACTCATTTTAGCCCGTGTATGAACAAGAGTTTCAAAAACTACAACAAACCCTTGGCATATAGAATCACCAAGAAAGATCCTGACGCTTTGCCGACTGTAGAGATTGCTACTTGGGGAGACGCACAGGATTTTCATGGAGTGCGTGATGATCCCAGAGGAGAACCGATCAATTTGTTTATCGGACGCCCCGGTAATAATATTATCTATCTTTCTCTTTCTCTCTCTCTCTCTATATATATATATATATCTCTCTCTCTTTCTCTCGTTCTATCTATCTATCTCTCTCTCTATTTATGACAGCGACCGACATGCCTCCCAAGCTTCCAGTCGGCTACTTCGTCAATCCGCGCCTGAAGAAGGATATTCGTGCTTTGGCTACTAAATACCTAGGGCCGGATGAGCGAGCACATGTGGAGGAAATGTTAGCAGGTGGAAATTTGACCAGAGTAGAGGTGGATGGAGATTACTTCGAAGGCGGCCTGCCCGGCCGTCCTGCTCATATGTCCTGTGTCGATGCAAAAGGCAAGGAATGGAGAGCAGAATTTCGATTGATCGACGAGCTACCTGTAAATTGGATGGAGTTGCCTCAAGAACGACAGGAGAAAATGAACGCACTTACGCGTTTGACCGATGAAGAGCTGCTGTCCTTACCACGCACTTATTTTGTTAATGAAGGACGTCCTCCAGCTCACCCGAGATGGCGTGGTGCAAGACAGCTTACTAGCGAAGAAAAGCAGGAGCAGGATTTAGCATTTGGAAATGCTTCTGAGCCTTGGCGGAAAATTCTCACGTTGCTAAGATCGTCAGAGGAAAAAAAGCAATTTGCGTCCAAGCAGATGGTAGTTAGCGAATTGAAATCATGGATGAGAATGCATGGTGTTGCAACGCAAAACTCCGATCGGAAACAGTTCAAGAAGGCAGAGCTTATTGAACAAGCGTGGAACCATTTCGAACGATGCGACTGTGGGTTCCCTGAGGAAGAAGAGCTTGGTGCTGCTCAGCCTGCAGAACCAGTGGCAGATTCAGAGGATGACTTATCTGATACTTCATCTTCCAGTTCATCAACTGACTCATCGTCTGATCGATCTTCTGGTTCAGAGGAAGAAAAGCATGGTATTAGTTTTCTTCTTCTTCTTCTTCTTCTTCTTCTTCTTCTTCTTCTTCTTCTTCTTCTTCTTCTTCTTCTTCTTGTTCTTCTCCTCCTTAACATGATGCTATCCATATTGTAGATGATTCAGATCGCTCCGACGCAAGTTGGAGAATGCGTAACTCAGGAATCCGTTTGCGCGGACGTCGCCGCGCACGTCGTGCTGCGGGTGGACGTGGACGTGGACGTGGACGTGGTCGTATGTGATTATTTTTTTTGAATGAATTTTTCTGGGTCCGACTTTTTCATAATGGTTTTTGTATAGGGCAACTGCAACTGTAACGCTTCTTCTAAAAACTGAAATTAGAAATTTGTTTAACTCTGATAATGCACCAGAATCTGATGTGAAGCGTCCTCCCTCCGACCCATTCCCCCCCCCCCCCCCCCCCTCCCCCCTCTACGTACCAGCGTACGTCACAGCGGGCAAACAGAATTTTTTGAAGGTAAAACCATGTCTTAATTTAGTAAAATGCTTAATATAAGCAAGAATAAACAGTAAAAGCAAATTCTGCATGTTCGGCATTGTTATCATCATAGATTCATGGTAGCCGGGACTACGAAAAAGTAGAAAAATTACCGTGTCGGACCGGTTCCTGCCCACCTCTGAAGATGAAGTTAAAGTGTATTACAATTAATAAAAACATATTTTAATATTATTTTTATATGTTCTGCAATCAGGGAATTCATTTCCTTTCATTTCCACACGTTTTCAAAAAAGTCCATATACTTCATGGAAAATTTCGGAAAAAGGGATACCCCCAAGATTGTCGAATGTTTAGTTAATTTGCAACGGCACCCTCGGGCTGCCGCAGCATCCGGCCCACGTCATGTTGCTGCGGTAGCCTATGTTAGAACCCTGGCCGGCACCGTCTGTGCTCTGCTCGCTTGCCGAGAGAGTACGAAAAAAATACGCTAAATTAAAGCTCGACGGTCGTACACTTGGGCACTGAAAACTAGGAGCGTAACACCGTGCTCCAGCACGACCCTGCGGCGAATGGATGGGCGGTGGTCAATGTGCCATGAGGACAAGGGCCTCACTACCCAAACAGCGTCCTGTCCGTGCCATGGCTCGATCTGAGAATCGGGAGAGGGAGCGGGAGAAGGGAAGCGCTTCGCCGGTGTACAAAAAATTAAAAAAATCCATGACAAAGTTGTAATCTTGGCACTGAAAACTAAAAGAGAAAGGGGCAGGGGGGATTAGTGGAGGCGTTGCATGTATTTATTTTGTTTGTAGCTTCTGCGCTATTCTTAGCGCGCCCCTCCTTTTTTTTCTTTTTCCCTCTCCTTGAACGGGCCGTTCCGATTCCGCAAGTTCGCAAAAAATCAAATGTTTTCCCGCGAAAAAAAACGCGCACTAATTTTTTTGTTGCGCAGATGACAAGTTTTTTCATGTCTCTTCTTCTCCCCCTCCGAAAAAAGAGCGGGACGAGAAGAGGGAGCGGGGCGAGAGGAGGGAGCGGGGCGAGAAGAGGAAGTCGGGAGAGAAGAGGAAGCGGGGAGAGAAGGGGGGGGGGGCAGGGGAAAGAAATAGAAAGAGGAAGAGAGGGGGGGGCGTCCCCCCTCCCTCTCCCCTTCTTTTCCCCCTTCTCTTCCCGTTCCCCTTCTCTCCCCTCCTTCTTGTCCCCCCCCCCCCCTTCCCCCCTTCCCCGACTGCTTTCTTCACGGCGGCGCTTTGGCGAATACTCTGTTTTTTCCCTTTCCCGCTTCTGGAATGAAATTTGTCGCCAAATTGTCATGTACATATTTCCCCGGGAAAACGCGCACAAAAAAATTTGGTGACAAATTTCATCCGAGAAACTGAAAAGAGAAAAGTTCAGTTCGCAAAGGAATTAAAGCTCGATTGTCTTATGTTTGGTTCGAAAACAAGTGAAAAAAATGCCCCCCCCCAAAAAAAGCACAAACACTCGCAGTCGCCGGCGGGGGGGCAACCTGTTGCAAAGCCACCGCGAGAGAGGTCGGTACCAAGCCCCGCCGCGGCTGTCTGCGCGCGCCATCACCGGCCCAGCGATCTGCAAGGTTGCTTGCAGCACTTAAAAAAGACGCTAGCAGAAAACGAGGGCCAGAGTGATAAGGTGTTGTCTGAGCTGGATAAGGTGCTGCGAAAAAAACAACCTTCTACACTGAGGCCGAAAACAGACTGTGTACATACTTTACAGGACAATAAAGAGCCAACACTGTCTGACAAAGAGCCAGATCTGTACCAACAAGAAGGCACAGCTCTAACATTACCAACAAAAGCTTGCGCGGATAAAGATTTTAGCAATTTTAAAAATCTCTGCCTCCAAAGGTGGCTTAAACACGGATATGTCTTCGCCGCTTCCCCCGGCAACGTTCCGGAGAATAGGGGCCAGTGGCACGTCTTCAAACGCGCCGGTGACAAAGGAATCCTGCTGGACGCGGGAGTACAGGCACATTTGCACACAATCACAAACGGGTTGGTGCCAGGAATAGAACGCGTGTGGGCTGTCGAGACGGACGACGGCGACGAAGGCGGAACACTCGAATACTGGTTCTGTATGCCCTACGCCGGCCAGCGACCAAGCGACCAAACCCAGACGTCGTTTAAGCAGGATGACGAGATTTGGAACAATTGGCTTAGGGACGTAAAGTTGTTCTTAAGTGCGTTAGCGAAGGCCCGCATTCTGTACTGGGACTTGGCGGAGTGGAACCTGCTCTTAGACGACAACAGAAAATTCCGGCCCATCGACTTTGACCACGAGCGGCTGGCGGCGTTAAAGGTTGAGCCGCATTCCCGGGCCCAAACACAGAAATGTTCCTACCTAGAGCACACACGAAACAGTCTGCGACAGGAACCCGTGAGGGTCACCGACTTGGTAGACTTTAGCAACCGCGTGTGCTGCTGGGCCGTGTACACCTGTTCCTGGATTCAGGTGCAGGTTTGGGTAGAAGAAAAAAGCCAAGGTACACAATCCCTACCCAAACTCCCCCACGCCCGGCTAAGGGAGGGGCTCCTAGGCTCTGTGTCGCACCCGCCCCGTACTCGCTTGCTGGCTTGTGCGCTGTGGTGGGCGGACCTAGAGAGCACCAAGGTGGGCCCATTCTACTCGCTTTTTATGTACCTGCAAGAAGCCAAGGCCTCGTGGCCGGTCAGCACACGCTTTTGGTACCAGCTGATTCTGCAAAAGAAATCGAGGTAGATGAATCATATTTATGGCAGGGGGGCTTTCTGAGCTTGTACGAAGACGATTCTAGCCGTTTCGGTCTAACAAAAATACGTGCGGTCTCTTTTGTTAAGCGGGCCCCGCCCCGAGGTATACAAAAAGAGACGATGCTGCGCTATCTAAGCCTCGAGTTCTTGCAGCTGGTCCTGGCTACCGACTTTCTGGCCAGCTCTCTTTAGTCTGCAGTGCCACCATTAAAACTTTGTCAAGGTTTTTTTAAATTAAATTTTTCTTGTACTTTTCTTGGCGTGCCCAGAACTATGCGGCCGGGTTGTTCGCGGGTGGATTTGTTCTGTTTCTCCCCCCCCCCCCTCTCCCTCTCTTGGAGCCCCCCCCAGGCTCAGGGCGGTGGGAAAGAAGCGGGGCGCACCCCCCCCCCCCACCGGTCCATTCTGCTGTCGTACACTGACGCACGCACAAAAAAAATACACAACCAAGAAAAAATGTCACAGCCCAGCAAGAAACAGTCTTTGAGCAGCCCGACTGCTAGCAGCCCCAAGAAACAAAAAACCGCAGACCAACCAGCCGATGCCAAACTGTTCGAGCTGGTCCAGCGAGGCAACAAAGCGCTTAACCCAGAATGGTGCGCTCAGCGCCTAGACTGTGTGTCTGTCTACAAAAAAAACTGCAGCGAAGAAGATAAGTTAGCCATGCTAATAGAGGAAGTGAACAAGGCGACGCTAAAAGAGCTAAAGACAGCGTGCCAAAAGCTGCTACGTGCGCTGGTGGGCGCCCGCGCGATCGCCGAGACATTCAGGGGCTTTGCGGACAATAGTGAGTGTGACAGATGCCGGCCTTACAGCTGCGGCGGCGCTATTTGCAGCGAGTGGCACCCCGAAGAAACCAGTGGCTGCCCCTGCGGCTATACTGAAAACTGGATCTGAATTTTTATTCTTATTAGTCTCTCCCGTAGTCTATTAAAAAGTCTCTAGTCAAAAATTACCAAAAATCGTTGAGATTCCCAAGGATGGCCGGCGCAGAGTTTAAAACATCTTTACTTACTCGTTTTAATAAGGTTCACCTCTAATCAGAGTCCGTATTGTCAGCATCCTCCTGGAGCTGTTCTTCTTCTTCTACTTCTTCTTCTTTGCTTGCGCATTTGCTGGGCTGCGAAGGAGCACCGCCAGGCTTGGCACGAGGTTCAGCCGCTTTCAGCCTCTCCGAGTCGGGCACCGGGACGGGGCAAGCAGAGCAAAGGGGCACCAGTAGATCTCCGCTGAGCCTGACGCTGGTCTGGTCGCAGGCCACGCAGGGACTGTTTATGTAAGCAGCGGCGGCCTGCAGCTCCACCACGCCGCAGGCGCTGCAAAAGCACTCCCAGCTGGGCATGTAAAAGGTAGTCGCCACCGCCTTGCAGCCGTGGGTAGCGCAGGTGTAGCGAACCGTCCCCCACTTGTAGCCCGTGGGGTCCAGACTCCTGCAGTACTGCATGGGCGTGCCGCAGTTCTGGCACGGCTGCTCCGTCCCGTCTGGGAGTATGACGTACTCGTTGGCTCGCAGGCAGGATTTGCGCAAGCAAAGCCACTTCTTCTCGGAAGCGCGCCAGATCCGGCGAGAGGACAGAGACTTTCCTTGCTCCAGGACGAGGCGGGCCTGGTTGACCTCAGCTTTGTACAGGCTGGGTAAGGCTCCTTGTAGAGCGTTGAAGCGCAAAGACTGGCACGGGGCCGCGGAAGGGCGCTGCTGCTGGCGCTGGTGTTTGGCTTCGGCGTGCTGAACTTGGTTGCAAGGCAGACACATGCGCGCCTGCCCATAGCCCTCCTCGCCGATGGCCAGTGAGCAGGCGTCAAACGGGTGGGTGGCACGGTCGCAGCTGACGCAGCGGTGGCAGCCGTCTGCCGCTATGCGCAGAAGGCAGCCGGGGCACCTTGCTTCCGTGGCCTGCGCAATCTTGTCCCAGTCGTACTGCTTCTTCTCCAGAGGTCTGGCGACGCTGCAGCCGGCGGTTGGAGAGCTGGGGGCGCGCGTCGCCGAGTCCGCCAGCAACAACAAGGCTGCACCTGATTCCTGACCTTGGGGGAGATCGGGCAGAGGCGCTGGGGCGTGATCGTCTTCTTTTTTTTCCTGCAGCCCCCCTGCGCAGTCTTCTTGTGCGCACTCGTCGTCCAGGCCGCAGGGCGTACGCAATTGGAAGGGCGGCGAGGCCACGCCTGGCTGCAGCTCGATTTCCTCGCCCTCCACTTGCATTTCCACCTTGTGCGCACATTGCGAACCTTCCTGACCACCCCGGTCCTTGTCGTCGTCGTCGTCACCCGAGTGCGGCTCCGGGCTAGCAAGACGCGCGCGCTCTGCGGAAGTTGCTAGCCCAGAGCTCTCCGTCTGAGCGTCGCTCGTCTTCTTCAGCAAAGGAACTGTGCCCCAGCGTCGTCGTCGCCCACGCTGCGCCCCGGGCGTTCGTAAGGCAGGAATCAAGTTCGTCACCGTGAAGGGGCGGCTGCGAATCTTGCGCCCTCGTTGCGCAACTGCTAGGAGGCTGTGATCTCGTGCGGCCATGCGATTGGCAGCACGGCGCGCTCTGGCCCGGCACGAATCCTCAGCCTCCCCCTCGGCTCTCGACGATGGCAGCAGCTGCTTAGCTACAGCGCGTCTGCGTTGCCTCATGAACAAAGTGCGTAAGACTCTTTTATCTTGTGCGAACGCACACTTAGGGGGGACGCCGTCCTTTCCCGAGCACTCACAGCTAAGTACTTAAAAGAAGTGTATTTTCGAACCAGTTTCAAGCGCATTGTGCTCAATGAATGATACAAGATCCGTCTGCAAACAAAAACAAGAACATGAAGCGAGCCGTTTTTCTTGGGGGGGAGGGGAGGGGCTTGTTTCTTTTGTGCACAGCACACAAAAAAGGGGGGCGGATACACACACACTAAACGCCAAGGGTGCCGTGCGGTCTCTCCAAGAGAGGGCAACTTATGCAAAACTTTCCAACGGTTACAAAAGAAACCTCTGTCATCGGGACTAGCTATCCCCGTAAGCTCACAAACCCATCACCATCCTTGCTCTTGCTGCGAGCAGCAGCAAGACTTACAGGGATAGCTTGCTGTTTTGCTAGTGAAGAGGCTGGTCATTGGCGCGTTGGATCTTAACGCCAACCAACTCTTGGAGGTACAATCATATTTTGCGAAGCATATGCTAAGCTAGCACAGCCAAGTACGTTTTTTTTTATTGCAGAACTTTTTTTCTTTGCTTAGGCCTTCCAGACTGCAGAAGCAAAAGCCCTCATATTAGAGGCGAATACGTTGCAGCGAATTCTCAGGCACTGCTTAGGCGTTGCAATTTTAAGGGAGTGTCATTTCGCAAAGGAGTCTGCACATGGGATCGCCTCAGATAAGCTTTTTTCAAAAGGTAACGTCGGTCGAGCCCGCGTCACACCTGAACAATGTGCACATAATAAAATTTGTTCCCGGTCCATTTTTTTGTACGACGGTATTTTGCGGTGGACTTTTTTGCCAAATAATAATTTTTTTTAACAAGAGGAAGTTGTGCTCGAGCGAAGAGTTGTTTTTTGGTCTGTGCGTCTTAATTTTGTATCTAGATTTCTAGTCTCAAAATCTTGTTTTCGTTTTGTGTCTTTATTTCCCAGACTTCCTGTGTTGATTCCTGTCCTGGCTTCTCGCTTTGATTTCGTGTTTCGATTTCGTGTTTTTGTTCTGTGTGCAGATTTCTCGTTTCGTTGCTTCGTCGCCATTTCGTGTTTCGATTTCGTGTTTTCGTTCTGTGCACAGATTTCTCGTTTCGTTGCTGGGTCGCGATTTCGTATTTTGATTTTGTGTTTTTGTTCTGTGCGCAGATTTCTCGTTTCGTTGCTTGGTCGCGATTTCGTGTTTTGATTTTGTGTTTTCGTTCTGTGCGCAGATTTCTCGTTTCGTTGCTTGGTCTTGATTTCGTGTTTCGATTTCGTAGTTTCGTTCTGTGCACAGATTTCTCGTTTTGTTGTTTGGTCTTGATTTCGTGTTTCGATTTCGTGTTTTTGTTCTGTGCGCAGATTTCTCGTTTCGTTGCTGGGTCGTGATTTCGTGTTTTGATTTTGTGTTTTCGTTCTGTGCGCAGATTTCTCGTTTCGTTGCTTGGTCGCGATTTCGTGTTTCGATTTCGTAGTTTCGTTCTGTGCACAGATTTTTCATTTCGTTGCTTCGTCGTGATTTAGTATTTCGATTTTGTGTTTTCGTGCTGTGCACAGATTTTCTAGTTTCGTTGCTTGGTCATGATTTTCGTGTTTTGATTTTGTGTTTTTGTTCTGTGCGCAGATTTCCCGTTTCGTTGCTTGGTTTTGATTTCGTGTTTTGATTTCGTAGTTTCGTTCCGTGCGCAGATTTCTCGTTTCGTTGCTTCGTCGTGATTTCGTATTTCGATTTTGCGGTTTCGTGCTGTGCACAGATTTCTAGTTTCGTTGCTTGGTCATGATTTTCGTGTTTCGATTTCGTGTTTTCGTTCTGTGCACAGATTTCTCGTTTCGTTGCTTCGTCGCGATTTCGTGTTTTGATTTCGTAGTTTCGTTCTGTGCGCAGATTTCTCGTTTCGTTGCTTGGTTTTGATTTTCGTGTTTCGATTTCGTAGTTTCGTTCTGTGCACAGATTTCTCGTTTTGTTGTTTGGTCTTGATTTCGTGTTTCGATTTCGTGTTTTTGTTCTGTGCGCA
Source organism: Paulinella micropora (assembly GCA_019918135.1). Lineage (NCBI taxonomy): Eukaryota > Cercozoa > Imbricatea > Euglyphida > Paulinellidae > Paulinella > Paulinella micropora. The sequence goes on along the minus strand of WBZZ01005995.1, from coordinate 9,529 downwards.
GATTTCTAGTTTCGTTGCTTGGTTTTGATTTCGTGTTTTGATTTCGTAGTTTCGTTCTGTGCGCAGATTTCTCGTTTCGTTGCTTTGTTGTGCTTTCATTTTTCGATTTCGTGTTTTCGTTTTGTGTGCAGATTTCTCGTTTCGTTGCTTGGTCATGATTTTCGTGTTTCGATTTCGTGTTTTCGTTTTGTGCGCAGATTTCTCGTTTTGTTGCTTGGTCGTGATTTCGTGTTTCGATTTCGTGTTTTCGCTCTGTGCGCATATTTCTCGTTTCGTTGTTTGGTCCTGATTTTGTGTTTTGATTTCGTGTGTTTTGTTCTGTGCGCAGATTTCTCGTTTTGTTGCTTGGTCTTGATTTCGTGATTCGATTTCGTAGTTTCGTTCTGTGCGCAGAGTTCTCGTTTCGTTGTTTGGTCGTGATTTCGCTCTGTGCATAAATCTCCAGTTTCGTTGCGTCGTCGTGATTTTTGTGTTTCGATTTCGTGGTTTCTTGCTCTGCTCAGATTCCCTGCTTTGATTTCGTCGTCTTGATTTTTGTGGGCTAGTTTCGTGCACGGATTTTCTTGGCCTTGGTCTTGCGTTTCGGTTTTGTGTGTCTGGGTGTTTGGTGCTGTTGTCTTGTAGTAAACGCGTTGTGTTCGGTGGTGGAAGAGTCGGCTAGCAAAAAACAGTGCAGGGAGTTTCAGAACCGCTGCATGCTCCTGCTTTGGTTTTGGGACAAGCAAAATATTCAAGATTTTGTATTGTGCAATTTGGGGGCGGCCCGCCAACGCTCAATGCTCTCGTTGGTTACGTCGTCGCTCAGCAAAGGTCTACAAGATGCAAGATCTCACGGGGGGTACACATTGGTGTTTATGTCATGTCTAGACCCAGTTCTTTTGACTCAGCTTCTTGCCGGAAGTGGCGAGCGCTTGGCTGACGAGCTTGAGCGCCTGAGTCAAATGTGCTGGACACGAGACGTCTACCTGTGCGACGTGGAGCAAGCCCTGAAACGCTCGCTAGAGCCAGCCCACACGAAGAGAGCTCGACCCCCCCGAGTAGTGTCCAGCTCGGAGCTCGTCGTTGCGATCGATTCGTCGGGGATGCCGAGACGAATAGCTCTATGCCTTCAGCAAGTACAGCATTAATACCCACAGATGAGCGTGCGTCAACGGGTGGGAGTGACACAATTTCAAATCCGTGGTGAAGTACCCACTCGAGGAGGGCGACTCCTTTGCAATTGCATGCCGAGTCTAAAACGCATGAGGTTTTACCGATTACTTCGTTTGTCGGGGATGAGCGCAAGGATTTTCGTGCATATATGCTTCCGCAGACGACTGTAGGAATCGTTGAGATGCGAAGTAGGCGCCGTGACTTCGAGCGCGTTGTCATGTGGAAAGCTCGGGGTTGCTGAGTGCGCTTGGCAGCCGTGGATGGCTTCCAATTGCAATGCTTACCCTCGTCCTGACAGCGTCGTTGACGAAGTTTGCACTGTTCGAGCGTGTGCTTAGGAGCCAGCCTGACAGTATGCAGTAGCTGAATTCTCCAACTGTTTACTATGTCGGCTACGACGATTTTAATAGGGAAATAAGCGGGCAACATGCTCAGCTTGTCGGAAAATTTAGTTTTGATTATTTCTTAGTGTTTTGCGTTATTGCAATATGTTATGCCTTGAAAATTTTGACTTGGGCGGGGCAGCAGTGAGGGGACAGCGTTGGGGGGGGGGGACTTCAGGAATTGGTTGTGTTCCTTGCAATAAAAACATGGAACTCCGGTGAAGGGCGGGCGCTTCGGTGAGATTGCTGCCGACTTGGTAGTTGCCGTAACCATCGAAGATTTCTTCGGAGGGATAGCGATCGCGTTGGCACCGGTGAGGGGCGGGCGTGTCGCTGTCTTCTTCGCGGCTGGAGGCGCTTTATCCGTCTTGGTCCGCTTGTTGGGGCGGCCTCGATCCGGTGAGGATGTCGGTTGAGCCATTGACATGGATTCAGCTTTACGCTTCTGCCGTGGAGGGCGGTTAGGTTCCTTGTTCTCCTGCTGCGTCGCGCTGTCTTTTCCTTTGACGACTGTCAGCCTTGACGGGTGGGTCGCGTGGGGAAGAAGAAGGCGTAGGACGGTCGCGCCATCGCCTGTTGTTGTCGGCCGTGGAGGGCTTCGTAACATTTTCCATCCATGGCCAGTACTCTTCCATGACGTGGAGGTCAAGGGAGTCGGTCCAGGGAAGAAGGTCGGCGAGGTTGCAGGGCCAGACAATACCGATGGTGTTGAGTATGTCCGCAGCGTGTCGCGTCCATCGATCGCGTTCCATAGGGGTCAGCATCCGGGATACGTCTCGAACTTGGTTCAAGTCGGCGATCATGTACCCAGCAGTGTAGGCTGTATCGTAGCTAGTGATACACCTATTGACGTAGGCTGCGAGGCCTTCCCTCTTGAAGCGTCGAAGCTTGAGAGCTTGCAGAGCAGGTCGCTTTGTATCTCCCTTGTCCAAGCGTCCTTTGAATATTAACTCTCGAAAGTATTCAATGAGCATGTAGGGGATAACGTTCCAGGCGCGGATGCGTTCATCGGTGACACGTTTATACCGAGCCCAGTATGCGTCCATGAGTGCTACTGCAGTTTTGTCTCCCCACTTATGTACTGTATCTATGATGCGATTGCATGTCAAAAGCATGGACATGTTATTCAACTGTAAGTTGAATGCAAGTTCACGAGCTTGAGTTGCAACGTCAGAGGTAGGTACGATGGTTGGGCGTGACATGACAAACAGATTGCTAACTCGAGACATCATATGTAGGGTGCGTGTCGGTGTACCCGCAGGTGTCGATGAACGTAAGAGCATTCTTGCCGACGACGTCGAAGATGCTTCGCTACTCGTTGTGGACGAAGATGAAGAAGTCGTCGTAGTCGTGGTCGTCGTAGTCGTCGAAGTTGTAGTCGTCGTACTAGTTGATGTGCTAGACGATGAGCTTGAAGAACTAGACGATGAGCTCGAAGATGGACTCGAGGATGAGCTAGGTGATGAGCTCGACGATGGTGTGCTCACCGGGGCTGTATCCGAAGTTGCGGCTGACGCGCCGAGAAATCCGCCTCCATCTTCCACCGCGGCGAGGGCTTCCTGATAAGGTTCGCCTTCCGGAATGGAGAACATGGGGCGTAGCTGCAAGAAATTTCCTTGTAGCGTCATTCCCAACGAGAGGTCGGTCGATGGCCGTGTAGGCGTCAGCATAGAAGGTGGTGAACTCATTGCTCCCACTGAAGTTGTGGATGGAAAACTTGTGGGTCCTGACAAAGTTGTGGGCTGTGTCGGGAATGTTGACGTTGTACCTCTGAAGGGGTCCAGTTGTGCGAATGATTCCTCAAAGGCTGGATCTGTCGAAGCCAGAGAACGACTTACCAATGATTGTGCACGTCTTGCAAAAAGTGATCCCATTGGTGTGGGTTGTTCACGTTGATGCAAGGGTGTCGCTCCGCTAGCCAGGCTTCCAGGGCGGGCGAACGGATCAGCTGGTGTGGCTGAAGGTGTTCGGCTACTGGGGGTAGTGCTGGTGCACCATATGGCCTCGCCGCTGGAGTAAAAGCAGGTGTTGAACTTGCTCCAGAAGGCGGTGTACCAGCAGGCGGTGGGGCTGCCGGTGCAGAGGGATCCACCGATGGGTGACTTGGTGGGGCAGATGCTGGTGGAATACTTCCAGAAGGCATTGCCGGTGCTGTACCAGTCGGTATCGGTGCTGGAGGAGTACGCCGGGTGCAGGCGGCACAAAACCTGTAGGTACTCCAGGCACACCAGGGGCAGCAAACGAAACAGGCAAATAGTTTACGTAAACTTCCAAAGGAATAGTAGCACACAGCTGATTCCAGAGGATGATCTGTTGAGCTGCAGAGCATGTGGGTCCCAGATAGTCCAGGTAGATGTCATTAGGCGTCACGTTGGGGTTACACATCAGCTTGAGGGCCGGAGTCGGTACCAGTGGTAGATGTAACAAACACAGCCAAACGATACCCGGGTATGATACCCGGGTATAATCATACCCCCCCAATTCTCATACCCCTAGGGGGGGTATGAGAAATAGGGGGGGGTATCCACTCGGGGGTATGATACCCCTGACCTATTACCGTCTAGGAACCTTACTCTGGGACTTGGAGAAAATTTTTTTTGGGGTATGGGGGGGTATGGGGGGCGGGGGGGTATAGGGACTTGGCGAAAATTTATTAGATAGCGGCATGGGGGTATGAGATGGGGTATGGGGGGGGTATGGGGGGCGGGGGGGGGGGGGGCGGTATGAGGGACTTGGAGAAAATTTATTAGATAGTGGCATGGGGGTATGAGATGGGGTATGAAACCTCCAGATGGGGTATGAAACCTCCAGATGGGGTATGACTCTCTTGAAGAAAATTTAGTCATTAGCTCGGGGTATCAGATGGGGTATGACTACTTTTAAGAATAGTCAGTTAAAAACAGGGGTTTACCGGACCTCAAGTGACTTGAAACCCTGAAGAAAATGTATTAGCGTGTGGTATCAGATGAGGTATTAAGATACACAACATGGTCCCACTGCCGGATCAATTGCAATTATTAATTTGATATTGTATCGAGATTAAATTTTGTTTAAGCTCTAGATCTACAAGTTCCAAGTATTATTAAACCCCTGTTATCAAATAACTATTCTTGAAAGTTAATAATATTTATTAAAACAGTGAGTAACAGAGCCTCCGAGAAAACGAGGAGTATGAGGAACATAAGAGAGAAAGTCATGAGGGGTATGAGGGACATAGAGAAAATGAGGGGTATGAGGGACATAGAGAGAAAATGAGGGGTATGAGCGACATAGAGAAAATGAGGGGTATCAGAGGGGTATGACAGGGGTATGAGGAGGGATATGAGGGACATAGAGAAAATGAGGGGTATGAGGAACATAGAGAAAATGAGGGGTATGAGGGACATAGAGAAAATGATGGGTATAAAGGGGGTATGAAGGGGGTATGAGGGACATAGAGAAAATGAGGGGTATGAGGGACATAGAGAGAAAATGAGGGGTATGAGGGACATAGAGAAAATGAGGGGTATGAGAGGGGTATGACAGAAAATGAGGGGTATGAGGGACATAGAGAGAAAATGAGGGGTATAAAGGGGGTATGAGGGGGGTATGAGTGACATAGAGAAAATGAGGGGTATGAGGGACACAGAGAAAATGAGGGGTATGAGAAACATAGAGAAAACGATTGGTATGGGTATGAGAGGAGTATGACAGGGGTATGAGGGACATAGAGAGAAAATGATGATGAGGGGTATGACAGGGGTATGAGGGACATAGAGAAAATGAGGGGTATGAGGAACATAGAGAAAATGAGGGGTATGAGGGACATGAAGAAAATGAGGGGTATAAGGGGGGTATGAGGGACATAGAGAAAATGAGGGGTATGAGGAGGGGTATGAGGGACATAAGAGAAAATGAGAGGTATGAGGAACATAGAGAAAATGAGGGGTATGAGCGACATAGAGAAAATGAGGGGTATAAGGGGGGTATGAGGGGGGTATGAGGGACATAGAGAAAATGAGGGGTATGAGGGACATAAGAGAAAATGAGGGGGGGTATGAGGAACATAGAGAAAATGAGGGGTATGAGGGACATAGAGAAAATGAGGGGTATAAGGGGGGTATGAGGGACATAGAGAAAATGAGGGGTATGAGGAACATAGAGAAAATAAGGGGTATGAGAGACATAGCGAAAATGAGTGGTATTACAATACCTTACAGAACATGATCCCACTGCCGGATCCATTGCAATTATTAACTTGATATCGAGATTGAATTTTGTTTAAAGCTCTACAAGTTGCAAGTATTAATATTTTATTAAAACAGTTAGTAACAGAGAGAAAATGAGGGGTATGAGGGACATAGAGAGACAATGAGGGGTATGAGGGACATATATAGAGAAAATGAGGGGTATGAGGGGGGTATGAGGGACATAGAAAATGAGGGGTATGAGGGACATAGAGAAAATGAGGGGTATGAGGGGGGTATGAGGGACATAGAGAAAATGAGGGGTATGAGGAACATAGAGAAAATGCGGGGTATGAGGGACATAGAGAAAATGAGGGGTATAAGGGGGGTATGAGGGGGGTATGAGGGACATAGAAAATGAGGGGTATGAGGGGGTATGAGTGGGGTATGAGTGACATAGACTTAGGCTATTACTGTCCTGGTGTCATCCCTACTTCTTCTTCCTCTTCTTCCACTACTTCCACCTCTGGTTCCGCCCCTGGAGTTGGTTCCCCTTCTAAGACTTCTGTGTCGCTGCCCTACAGTGCAGAGAGAGAGAGAGAAAGAGAGAGAGGGTATAGGGGTATGGGGTATAAGGGTATGAGGGGTAGGACAGAGGTATGAGACAGGTATTTTATTATCATCAGTATTATTGTTATTATTATTACTACCTGGTCCTGCGTTCCATAAGCAGAAACGCGTACACCTGTCCACTTCCCGCTGCTCTAACACTAGTTCTGTATGCTTTCAGGGAAAATCCTCGCGGGAGCAAAGTTCCAAGAGTATCCCTGTGGTCGTGGGACATGCTGCTTGATTTACAGCTATCTGTGACCATGACATACTTTACCCGTTCGTCCTGAATTATTTTCCACAGGACTTTACACTTATGTGCTGGTTTCCAACCTTTCCAGAACAAGAACACTGTTATGTTCTTGTTCCACTTCATCTCAGGTGGTATTAAACCAACGTGAGGGGCTTCAGCTTCTACACCCCAACGAATAACAGGCAACTCCTTAGACCACACAACGCGGTTTATAGAAGCATTGTATGAACTTATTGAGCAGAAACAGCTCTTATTTATACAAACCCCTAGCAAGTTATCGTGCGCGGCCCACAATAAGCAGTAATTTTCATACCTGTTTCGGAATGCAATCTCAAACTGTCTGGTCTCTGTACCAGCGACAGCAGCCCAATTATCGCTCAATGCAAAAAGAAGCACATCTCCCGATCCACACCCAATATCCAATAGACACATGTCTTTTTTTTCATCACTGGGGATCCCTGCGAAGAAACATGTCGCAAGGGATTCACTAGTCAGAGTCCCACCGATCCCATCACCTACACTACCAAGGTCCCTATTACATAAAGGTCCCCTCAACTGGTGCGCTAGTCGCACCAGCCAGGCAGGAGCGGGCGGAAGAAACCGAGGATTAGATCCCCCACAATCCTCATTAACACATTTAGTGACAAAAAACCTATTCTCTTCGCCACATCTGGGACAAACCCAACGTGGCATTTCCGACTCCACTTCCAACGCCGAGGTACCCTGCCAAACATTATTATTATCATTATTATTATCATTGTCTTCCCGCGGGGTATCAGACTAAGGTATGAGACAGGGGTACGGGGGTATGGGACAAGGGTATGAGAGGGGGTATAGGGGTATGAAGGGGTACCTGTTCTTGCTGCTCTTCGTCCTCGGCTTGGTTAGAGCCCTAAAGTGCAGAGAGAGAGAGAGAGAGCGTATAGGGGTATGGGAGGGGTATAGAGGTATGATGGGGTATAGGGGTATGAAGTGGTACCTGAGCGGCCGTTGTCTTGACCTCTTTGCCGGTTCCTGCGCCGGATTGACCGATGCCTCTTGTAGCTGTTCTTCGTCCTCGTCCTACAGGGCAGAGAGAGAGAGAGAGGTGGGGGGGGGGGGATAGGGGTATGAGGGGGTGTCGGGGTATGAAGGGGTATAGGGGTATGAAGTGGTACCCCACGTTCCTTCCTCTTGCGCGATTGCTTGCGGGATGCAGTTTGTTGCTGATCTGAGTTAGAGCACTAAAGTGCAGAGAGAAAGAGAGAGAGAGAGAGAGAGAGAAACTCTGAGAGGGATATAGGGGTATGAGGGGGTATGAGAGGGGGTATGAGGGGCATGAAGGTATGAGAGGGGGTACAGGGGTATGAAGGGATACCTGTTCCTTTGTGCCCTTGCCAGCTGCTACGAGGCCTTCCTTGTCGTCTGCGTCAGAGCCCTACAGTGCAGAGAGAGAGAGAGAGTATAGGGGTATGGGAGGGGTATAGGGGTATGGGAGGGGTATAGGGGTACGATGGGGTGTAGGGTATGAAGTGGTACCTTAGCTTTCCTGGCTTTGTACTCGGCCATCATTTTTGCCATTTCTGCTAGCATGTCTTGTTCACCATTTTCCTCGGCGTCTTGAAGTAGCTTTGCGATCTGATTTCTCACAGGTGCTGGAACAGCAGAATCTTTGCCAAAAGCAGCAGTAGTAGTACTAGCAGAAGTAGTAGTAGTAGTAGTAGTAGAAGTAGTAGTAGTAGTAGTAGCAGCAGCAGTAGGAGGAGGAGGAATACTGTCGGTGTCTTTGGTGTTTTTCTTCGTTTCTCTTTCTTGAAGTAGCTTTGCGATCTCATTTCTCACAGGTGCTGGAACAGCAGCATATTTAATAGTATGGACTAATTGAAGTACGCCTGTCTTTGGATTTTCAATAGAAAACTTAATAGCACCAAATCCTAAGTATTGAAATTGAATTTGAAATACGTTTCCTTTACTCCAATCCATAAGTGGCATATCGCCCGTCCCGTCTCACGGGTCGTTCCAGTCTTCTTGTTGAATAAAATTATCATCTCCTGCTATTGAATGAAGAATGTGCATTCCTGCGGCATCATCCATAAAGAAATAGAATCAGTTGTTGACATCACTTTCTCCTATTCCTATGAATGATTGATAGCCTTCGGTTTCATTTGTATCCCATAAAGCAGTAAAGCGACACATAATTCCAGTTCCTGTTCTGTATTTTATTCTTTTTTAACTTACCATTGTTGCTTGTGATGTATCATCAGCAGTTGTTGTCAATACAGCCATGTTATCCAAAAATGACACAGATGATTTTGTTTCTGTTTTTGTCCATACACTTGTATTAATGGTATATGGAAAGATTTCTTGTAATACTGGTGTTAATTGTGCAGTCGTTGTTTCACCGAAAGCGGTTTTCATATGATTAGTTTCAACATGTCCATCATATCCGACTTTGACATTTACAAAATCTCCGTCTGGATTTTGTGCGATTAAATTTCTCTGGTGAGACATATTATATAAAACAAAAAAATAATTTTCTTTTTTCATTTATTTTTTATTGTTTTTAACTCATCAAAATTTCAATTCCCTTAACGAGCACACTTCGCTGAAGAATGGCATAAGTTTAATGGTTTTGGATTTGGGCGGGAGTAGTAGCCACAAACTCATATCGTCTCTCGGTGTCAAGGCTTAGACCGCTCACCTCATAGCCGTCAGTATCCTTATCACACAGCGGGCGGTTATGGTCCCAAGTATCCACGTGAAACCAGTTGTAATGATAGACATCGCTATTTAGGATAGCACTCCCCTTCAACTTATCCTTCAAAATCATATAGTCTTCATTCTTAATGGTATCAACATTGAATTGTTAAAGTCGGGAGCCGTCAAGAGTGGTGTAATAAGTCTGAACCTTCTTTCCTGCTGGTGTAGCCTGTCCATCAGTTCTGTTGTCGTTATCAAAAGATGTATTTTTCTTTTCGTCGCTATTA
>WBZZ01005994.1:165000-181481 GCA_019918135.1 Paulinella micropora | reverse complement strand
TGTCGGCAGGAAGTTTTTTAATCGATACCGGGACTGGTGGACGGAAATATGAAAAAGTCAACGGGCACTCTCAAAGGAGTGAGCAGCCGGACGGATATCACGGGAATCATCACACTGACCTTTAAATTGAAATCCGCACGAGTATACCGTATGGACCTCTATGTCGTCCCCGGTTACCACGGGTCAATATTACTATCGTATGACCAATTGGCTACGATGGGGGCTGTGATTGATTGCGCCGCACGGCGAGTGATATATGGAGTAAAAAGAGGAGAAGAGAACGATATTGATCCCTTCAACGCTACTGACTCTTATGAGGCTTATGAGCTGAGTCTAGCGACGGATCACAAAAAGATGGCCATCGCACATGAGGCACTTGAGGTGTACGTTCACCCCCATGTCGTAAGACCGGATGAACTGTCCTGGACCGACAATTGGGAATCCCAAGTGTGCACTGTCACAGTTCCGACATGCCATTGGGACAAAAAGTCTATTGATGACTTAATCGAGAAGCGAAAGGAGGAGATTATATGTGTCGCACAAAGAAGCCCGTCGTTGGCGAGATTCGCGGAAGGAGTAGGAACAGATGTCCATATTACTAACGGATACTGTTTCCATGCGAAAGTAGGAGAAGAAAAAAGGGAGGCGTTTGTACCAAGGAGAACGGGGCGAATCCCGGATACTCCACCAGAAACTATTAAAAGTTTTATTACTGATTTCTGGGGTGACGAGCCCACGTGGCCGCGTTCACTGTCTGAAGTGAAGAAATGCTTACGGACTTTATTCGAAAATAATAAGCCGTATACTATTATCCTGCCATATAATGAGAAGGCGATATGGGCGCAGGAAATAAGGGACCGGCTTATTGATCATCCTATACCGGTACCCTCTCGCAAGCAACAGCTAGTGGTGGCTTGTCGTATGGGAACTCGTGAGCAGAGCAGTGCATACAAGCGGAAGCTCAGAGACCTCGACAAGTTGAAATTGATACCGCAAGCATTCACATGCTTTGATGGTTTTTACACCCGTAAAGCTCCTTTGCAATACGCGAGACTCATTGACATGCTGGTGGAGCTCGGTAAAGATGATGAGCCAGACACGGTCACGTATGAAAAGACGGGCCTAGATGATGTCTCGGAAGAGGACTTAGGCTTGGAGGAGGACAGAGAACCCCTCAAGCAACATAAGCAGATGTCTGATGAAGATTATCAAGAGGCGGCGCGGAAAATATTGGAAGAAGGAGTAGGCACGGAGAAGGAGAAGGAGCTTTTAAAAGCCAAATTAGAGGCGAACAAGGAAATTTTTGACCCTCCACATGCAGGTGGTGTCAAGCCTGAAGATTTCACTGCGGTTATTTACAAAATACCGGGTGCGGAGCCGTCACCGGCACCACGAAGGGCGAATTTGAGTACACATGAGGCGAAGATAGCGGAGGAGCTAGCAAGACAGCTGCTCAATGAGGACTTTATTGAGAGATCAACATCCTCAATAGTCTCACAACCGAGAATAGTGCCGAAGCCAGGAGGAGAATGGCGCCTGACAGTTAACTATGCTCGTGTTAACAAGGTGCTGGAGGAAGAGAGAAATCCTCTCCCGACATTAGAAGAAGGAAGGAGAGTACTGCGGAATGCAAAATTCTATTCGGTCATTGACCTTAAGAATGGCTTCTGGCAGATACCACTGGAGGAAAAGTCCAGATGGCTGACGGCGTTTGTGGTGGGTATGGAAATATACCAGTGGAAAGTGCTTCCGATGGGCCTCAAGCAAGCCCCAGGACTTTTCCAGAAGGCGATGCAGAAGATGTTGAGCAGTCAGTACGATGATTTGTCTGACGGTGGCTTTATGAGAAGGCGGGGACAGAAGGCGGGAGAATATGCATTTTGCTATATCGATGACATTATCGTATACTCTAACACAATGGAGGAGCATATCGATCATTTGTCCGATATATTCAGGCGCATCGGAGCTTTTGGCCTGAAGTGCAATCTAAAGAAGTGTCAACTTGCCAAGACGAGTGTGACATACTTAGGGTACGGGATCTCCCATAATCGAGTCTCGATATCCAAAGAGAAGAGGGAGGAGATTATGAATCGACCGATACCGAAGAACCGCACTGAATTGCACTCATTCCTTGCGATGGCGCAATACTATAGCCAGTTTATACCCGATTGGGGTGCAACACGGGCTAAAGTGGAGAAAATGATAGATTTTGGAGACTTTGAGAAGTGGGACGAAGAGGCTTTGCAAGCGTTTCATGCGCTCAAAGATCTCATTTACAAAGACCCGAAAGACGGAGGACTGGTGTTAACGATGCCCGACTTTACGAAACAATTCGTAGTCGATACAGACGCATCTAAATTTGCGATTGGGGCTGTATTACAACAAGAGGATGAGGAGAAGAAATTACGCCCAATCATGTTTATTAGTAGGAAGTTGTGTGCGGCGGAGAGAAACTATTGCACAAGGCAAAGAGAGGCGTTGGCGGTAGTATGGGCCCTCAAGAGGCTCAGAGAGTATTTGTGGGGAGGACCTCAATTTACTGTCAGAACTGATCATCATAACCTGTTATGGTTGATGAATCATGAACAGACGGGACGGCTGGCGCGGTGGCAAGCGTTCTTGTCTTGTTTCGATTTTACAATGGTCCATCTACCGGGAAAGCGAAATGTGGTCGCTGATAGCCTCTCTAGGCTAGAGTTTAACTCAGAAGTATCGGCGTTGGTGTCCACGGTGGAGATGGAAGACTTGTCCACTGACAAGGTGTATGAGGTCAGCCACATTGAGGCGATGGAGATGGCGAGTGGAGTCCGATATGACCGCACAGGTCTACGGTACAGTCCACAAGGCCCGGATCACGGGATATGTTGTGAGCTACATACCCAGGAGGACGCTGAGTGGTCCTATGAGGTATATGAGAATGCGAAGGCGAACATAAGAGAGGAAGAGGAGACGCAGGAAGTTTATGCGGAGCCTCCTCAAGAGCGGAGAAGTGACCTAGACGATGACCCGGAAAGAATCGGGATACGGATAGAAGATGGTACTATCCATATAGCCTCGCCTACCGCATGGAGGCAACAACAGGCTCAAGATCCGGAGTTTAAAGAACTGATACAGTTATATCAGAACCCGGATGAGCTACGGATGACGAAAGCGATCAAAGATCAGATGAAGGAGATGGGATGGAGAGATGGTCTACTGTGGTACAAGGGCCTTCACGGTCGCTATGCGTCACAGCCGGACAAATGGACCCTTTGGGTACCGGAGAGTCTGAGACGATTTATATTTGTCGCAGCCCACAATTGCCCACTTTTGGCGCATCCGGGTCGACAACGAACTCACATGTTCGTAGCGAGGCGATTCTGGTGGAAGAAGATGAAGGAGGAGATAGATCAGGCGGTGGATGCATGCATCCCGTGCAAGATAAACAAAACACCACTGAAGGCAAATTTCGGCCTGATTGGCGAATTTCCTCTTCATGCGGGGATGTTTGAGTTTATACAAATTGATCATGTGGGACCTTTCCCAGAATCGAAGGATGGTTACAAATACCTCCTTACGGCTATTGACAGAGCCACCAACTATGTGTGGATCATCCCTGTCAAAGACGTTACCGGCAAGACGACGGCCGAGGCGCTGATCGATAGGATCATCTCACAGATCGGAGTACCAAGAAAGGTATGTTCTGATCGAGGCTCGGACTTTAATAACGAGGTCATCGACAAACTATTTAAGTATTACGGGATGAAATGGCAATATGTTACTGCCTATAACCCGCGAGCAAATGGGAAAATCGAGCGGGTACACAGACCCCTCAAAGCCTCGCTAAAGATGTATTGCACGAAGAAGGAGAATCAAAGAGCATGGGTCGAGGCAGCAACATCATTTGCGTTTGCAATGAACTGTCTACCCTCTACGGCGTTAGGAGGCTCGAAGAGCTCAATCTCGCCATATCAGTTCGTATATGGGCGTGAGCCTGATATCCCGACTTCGCTCCTTCACCCAAAAGACACTTGGGCGGATGCGGATGAGTTGTTTGGGATGAGACTTAGAGTGAAGATGGAGGCGGAACAAATAGTCAGGGCGCATAGAGAGGCGGAGCGCCGAAAGACTGATGCTGAAGGGGTGCGACAAGCGCACTTGGATCAGATCAAGTTCCAGGTCGGGGATATTGTACTATTGTACCATCCTCAAGTCCCGAAGGGAGTCAGCTCTAAGCTGTTCACTCACTGGAAAGGACCTTATCAGATTATGGAACAGACGGGACCTCTGAATTACAAGAACAGGGGTAGAGGGAAGGTGCAAATTGTGAATGTAAGAAGGCTGATTAAGTATGATCCCTTCTTACTGGAAGATGAATCCGTTGAGGAGGCGTTAAAACGGATGAAGGATGATTTCAAAGAGGTGCCGCCCATCCACAAGGAGGCTGGCATAGACCAAGACGATGCTTATCGGGCACCGATAGCTGAGAAGGAGGAGAGTGAGGTGGACAGCAAGGAGAAGACTGACCGCATAAGCGCGGTGGGGACTCAGTCCAAGTCTCCGCGAGAGCATAGCGGAAAGAAGGAGAAGATCACAGAGGCGCAGCTAAGGAGAGCGCGGAATGATCTTATCAACGACCAACCGAGGAAGGCGATGAGGTCGATGAGATCAAAGGACGTCCACCAGGAGGAGGAGGGGACGGACACTGACCCAAACGCGGGCAACGTTGAGATTGTCCATGAGCGATGGAAGGAAGGCGATGCGATAGCAACCATCGCATGGGTGAAAAATGTTTTCTATCTGATGAGACCAGCGGAACAACATGTCGCTGATGACACTCTCTCAGACTTATACTTGATGCGGGTCGTGGCGGTCCCACGACAGATGCGTGTCACACGGACACTCAAAATATCATCAGCCGCAAAGATAGTACAACCGATACTCCAGTTCTGGAGAAGTATGGACCCGGTTGAGGATCCAAAGGCAAGACATTATCTGCCAGTATATAAAGACGCAAAAAGTCTCGAGACATGGGATGATACAATTACTCCCAGAGACAAGGATTACACTGCGTGGACCATTCAGACACTGCCAAGAGGAGTGCTTGATGTCCCTTTTGAATTATCGTTGGGCGGAATCCCTAATAAGATCTGGGACATTCTCGAACAGTCAAAGTTCGATCTGACTTTTGTTGGTGGTCCTCCACCAGGCAAAGAAATCCGCGCCAGACGACGAAGGCAGTGACAAAGAAACTATTTTTCTTTATGCGTCTCAAATAAACTGATTGATTGCCCACGGCGTATCATGATTTGATCATGCATCATCAGTTATCAATATGAATATTAAAAAGACTCAGTGATATAACTTGGCATTCGATCGCAACATACGAGTGCGAAAGGTCGATCGATGATGATACTACACCGTATACGGGGATCGCTAGTGTATTGAGCGATGGTGTTCCCGGGTATGACCCTTTCCAAGTCCTGGGATGATGTTCTCGAAAATGAAATGTTCTCTGAAACTTTCATGAAATTATTTTTTACGATAGATTATATACTGTCGTACCTGAGCACGGTCAATCTCTACTTGTGTCGGTATATCGCAGGGTCGGGTACATACACCTCGACTTCGGATATAGCTATTAGGACTGGCCCCCTAATACTATATCATAGGATATCCGCCTTATACAAGGGTATGTCATTAAAAAAGACAATGTACTTACGATCTCCCTGTGAATAATAATAATAATAATGATAATGATAAGAAGAAGAAGGAGATCAAAGGGGGAATCGTACTACAGCACCACGTTGCTTGTATTTTTTTTATTAATTGTACGTTTGTTCTTGACATACTGCCGAAAAAAGAAAAAAAGAAAAAAAAAGAAATTGAGGGGAAGGAGTTCAAAATTTACAAGAAAGGCTAGAGAATCCGCTTTGACGTGCCGTATGAGGATATATTTATCGTCTCTTAGCGTCTATCCGTGGGTCGATGCGCTGTGTGGCATGACTCCATAGCGCATACTATTTGCAGAAAGAAATCAGAAGGTGTATGACGAAAATGCTATTTCCGTCATAAAATCGGGAGGGGGTACTGTAGGCATCACCCCCCGGATAGCCGGTAAAAAGTACCTTTTCCTGGTGACAGGTGCACCAGCTTGTTTTTCAGTATTATTTGTCCGGATTGGACCTGATGCCATTTTATTCCTGGTCTGTTGCCGTTTTCCTTTTTGGCTTCACTGAGCTAATATAACGAGACATCATTCTCATTCTTGAGGACTGTGTTTGGTTGTATTACCGACTTTTTACGAGCTATCGTTGGGGCAGTACACACTGCATTAATTCATGCGTACAATATACATACATACATGCATGCATGCATGCATACATACGTACAAACACATAGAACACAGACAATGCATACACAGAAATATGCATACATACGTACGCATACGTGCATAGATACATACATCATGAGTCATGCACGCACAATTACATAAATACATACACACATGCACACATGCATAAAGACATCCACCGCGGGGGCTGCAAATATGATATGCCAGTCTGCCTTTTTGCTGCATGAAAGAACATGCATTTAGTTTGTGTGTAGCGCACGTGTGTGACAAAAATAGTGAGTAAACTTCCGAGGATGAATTTGAAAGTCCAGCACCCCAGTAGTCTTGAAGCGCGTCTGGCACTCCCCAGAAAGCTAACCGATGGAGCTGGAAAGGTACCAGTTGCATGGCCCAAGTACAGGCTTTGAAAACATGTCGTGAGATGTGGTCTAGAGGGGGTGTGGAAGACAATCATGTGTGATACTGGCCCAAGCGTCTACTGGCTAGAAATCTGGAGTGCAAGTTTGGGCTGCTTTCTGTGCTGAGGAGCTCTAACCGGCGCAAGGTACATGACAAGACACATCTCCTGGGTCTATTCTATCGATCTGACACGTTTGTGTGTGCGTGGTTGCACGGGGAAGGACGCAAGCTTGCACTGTCTATTCTACATGTGCAGAACTCAGCAGCAGAGAAGCTGTGCATCTCTACCTAGGTGTAGGGCCGTGTTGCAGACATCAATCTTAGGACAAGCTATTGTGCTAGATCTGGGTAGTTGCATGGCATGCTGTGGGACGTGGGGAAATGCACGCAGACAGCGCAAGGAGAAAGGTGGTCAGTCAGTCGCAAACAACAGACCAAGCAGGTTGTGATAGAGCCTCGACAAAAACACAGGCAAGCCAGGAGATTGCTTAGTCATGGCGTACAGACATCAACAGGCACCTAGACTATCGTTCTGGCTCAAAACATGCTGTGTCCCAGGTCGAACAGCAAACAAACACGACCACCAGCCTCGCTGCCCTCCATTTCGAGCCTCTGATTTCCGGCAGAAAAGAATGCTGCGAGACGATTGAGTTTTGCCAAAGCCCTTGCACCAACAAACAGTCCCTTAGCAGAGCTTTCGATCCCAACAACCTCGAGCAAAGGTGCAGTATAGCTCACAGACGGTCTGTTCTTTCCTACATCTACCCTTTTTTCCACAAGCGAAAAAATTTGGTCGATTTTTCGCGCCCTTGCCAAATGTCGCCTTTCCCATTTGTCAGCGCTGGCGATGGAAAATATGGCAAAGGGTTGCCACTGCCCGTGACACGGTTGCCACTGCCCGTGACACGGCTGAAGGCTGGAACTCGATCATTCAAAAGTGCCAAAGATGGCAGTTAGCATCTCTTATCCTCGCCCTTGGGACCTGAAGTCCCTCGGGAATAACCTCGGTGACGCGAAGTCATTGAGGAAGTCTATTAGGAAATATTCTGGTTTTTCAACTTGAAACGTGAGTTTTCCTTGACTCCAGCGATGGCGTCAGCGAAGCCAGCAGAGGCACATGGTGAGGTGGTCGAACTTGCAACGAAGGTAGCGTTAGAGCTGGGAGTAAAAACTACTACTGTTGAGGAGAAGTCGGGTGGGACGATGTTTGGTAGTAATATCAAGTTCACAGACGTTGGCGGCGGGAAAGTGACATCGTCGAGGGAAAAGAATAATGTCTGCATAAAGATTTTTTATACGGGAGCCAAGAGAGCCCAGATTGAGGTCACAGTCGAACCTCAATCCTTGGTTCTTCTCAACGCGGTCTGTATGTTTCTGCGCAAGACTATTGATATGAAAGTAGAGCTACTTAGAGTGGCAGATGAACTTGAATCATCTCTTCAAGCGGCCATTACGAAACATGAAGGTGGGGATAACTGCGAACAGGAAGGCTCAGACATGGGGGGCAGTGATGCATCCAAGAAATCATTGTTGAATTCTGACTCTGAGTCTGATGGAGAAGGATCTCCTCTTGCGAAATCTACACCTTTTGCCCCAACGAGACCAGACAAGGCTGGACCCACAAGTCGTTTTCGTGGACACAAACATGTGAATGTTCATTCAAGTCAGTTCGGGGCCCGGATGCAATCTGGACTTCATGAGGGGGATTTTTCAGCTGCGAGGCAACGATCCCCTGAAGCAGAGCAGGCTATGAATAAGAAGATGAGGCACAAGTCACCTGAGCTTGATGTACCTTTGAATGCAAAGTCGGCGGCTGGGGGTGAGACTGAAGGAGCTTTGGTCCCTACCAATCTTCGCGGTCAACTGGCTGATGCGAGTTCAGCCAATGCAACACCAAGTAATTTCAAACCATCGTGGGCATTCCTCCTGACGCCAATGACTGCGGGGGACAATGCAAACATCTTGAAGGGGGAAACACCTGCAGTGTTGGGATTGGAGTCGGGTGCCAGCTTCTGGGCTGCTTTTGCGTCCCAGGTGGCTAAAGAGTTAAAATCTTCAAATGCAGCTCCTTCGAAGTCTGGTGATAAAGACAACGTTCCAAAGCATTTGGTTCTATTCGGTAGGGGGAGGGCCATTAATGACGGAATAACTCATACGTTGCAAGAAATTATTTTTGGGATTGACAAAATCTACGCTGTCATCCCAGGTAATGAGGTAGAGAAAGAGCGTTTTATTATTTCCCTTGTACAAAAGTGGTTGCTTTCTTCTTTTGATAAGGCAGCGTGGGAAAGTGTACCCCTTATTCAGAGCGCTGAGTTGATGCGGGGTCAGGGAAAATATCCCTTTGGTGTGCATGTGAGTTTTACCACTATTGAGGATTGTAAGATGGTTTTGCAGGCGGTAAATGCTTCGCCTGAGGGGCGTTCGGTTCGTAACCCTGATGCCTACCCGCTGGCTGATGTTTTTTACCGGAAACGGGGTTGATGGTTCTCAACCGGAGCAGGGTGGGTGCTTGCAGCCCGCTTGCGGCGCTGTGCTTCTAGTACTTCTTCGCAAGCACCACACCCCATACAATGTAGCAATGGTTTTGCTACTTTGTGTGATTTAGAGTGTCATGATAATGCTCATAATAATTCTTCTGTCTGTACGTTGGGTACGAATTCGAATAAGTCACATTCAAGGTTTGATTGTGATGATAGAATTACTAATACAGGAGTAAGTAAAAAGAAGTATTTAATAAAAAAGTTTCATAAAAAAAGAAATGTCATCCGATTAACTCCCAAACAAAATTCCCGGCAACATGTTACCCCTATTCAGCAGAGTAATAAACACAAGTTTCAATTGAAGTTTGGTGAGAGTTTTGTTCCTCCCAAAAAGAATAAACATACAGTCCGTTTTGGTTCGTACAATGTTCATTAGGCTAGACCTGAAGTGCGATTGGAAGTTTTGAGAGAAACAATTTTTCATAATGCTATTGATATCCTTGCGATTCAAGAGTCCTGGCTTACTTACAAAGATACTTGTAACTCAGTTTTGGATGCACTTGAGTCACTACACATTAAAAACAGATACGTTTTTATCAACAATTTAAGTGGTGAGAAAGGTGGAGGTCAAGTCCTTATTGTTCATAAAAAGTTTGGTCCGGTTTCGAGGTTTGCTGTCAACAGTTTTATTAATAAGTCTCAGTTGCGATACTTGGAAGACACACCGTGGATTCTTATTAAGCATTTGAATCTTGTTGTAGGAAATATTTATCTCCGTCCAACTAAAAGACAAGGGGGTGGTTTCAAATCTCAACTCAAAGCGTTGCAGTCAGTGGTTTCAGGAGTGGCACAGAGTGCCAATTATAACATTATCTTGTTAGGTGATTTTAATTTCCAAGTTAGTGATACTAAGACAAATTTATTTGACTGTGATTTGAAGTATATTGATCATGAGTCTTCAGGGCAAATCAGTGGAGGAATGGTAAGGAAGATTCCGGACCCCCATGGGAATACTAAGTCACAAGCTGATGAATTTGTTCGAAATTTGGAATCTGTGCCTCTGGTTTTGTTGACTGGTTTACTTGGGGAAGCTGATTACACTTTTTGTGCTGCAAAAGGTAATGATTCCTTATTAGATTATTGTTTTTGCTCTCCTACGCTAGTCAGAGATGTTGATAATTACGTTACTTGGCCTCAGTATTTCATTCCTTTTAGTGATCACAAGTTGATCACTGTAGATGTCAAGATGCAAAAGTCGAATTCCACAAGTCAGCAGAGTGGTGGGAACTACATACCTCAAAAAACAAAGTATGTATGGAAAAGAAATGTTGATCTGAGTGTATGTGCTGATTCTCTTCCTGCCTTGCCGTGTGACCTTCGTGATGCTTCATCTGAAGACATCCTCCAATTCTTTTATTCGAATTATTGCCCCATCATTGATGTCGTGGCGAGAAATAGGAGACAAATTCAAAAGCATGCTAATTGTTTTGTATATCCTGTGTTGAAAGAGTTAAGAAAGAAGAAGTTAGAGTTACTTCGTCAGCTTGCACACACTAAAGATAGGAATGAAAGAAAGAAGCTAATTGTGGATTTAAAGGATTTCAATCTGTTGTTTAAGAATAAATTGAGGGAGTTAAGAAATGAAAGAAAAAAAGAGGATCTGCGTCAGGTAGTAGCAGAGATAGCCCTAGACAGGTTGAGAATGATGGAGGAGAGGTGGTGGGTGGTAAGGAGGCAGCCACAGTTTTTGCTGAGCAGTACCATAAACAGTTGAATAGACCTAGTAATTTGCCTGCACCTCCCACGCATAAGCTTGCAAGTGTGAGTGGAGTAAGTTTTCAGACTGTTGTTTTCCCTTTAGATAAACAATTTTTTACTGATGATGAAATTAAGAAAGCTGAAGTCTCTTTAAGGCCTAATAAGGCAGTAGGGCCAGATGGAATTCCAGGAGAGATTTTGTTGTGGCTTCTTACTGAGAGTAAAAATGCAAGATGTTTGTTTACTGCTTTATTTAATAGATGTTTAGCCACTGGTATTAAACCTTTGGACCATACTAGGGGTATTATTAAACCTATCTATAAAAGGTAAAGGAGGTAAGACAAAAGCTGATCAGTTTAGGCCTGTCACCTTGTTATCTGTGATTGATAAATTTTATGCTACTCTGTTGTTAAATAGATTAACTGATTGGGTAACGCAGAATGATATTTTGCCTTTTGAACAAGGAGGTGCAAGAAGAGGTAAAGGGGGACAGCATCAGATTTTTTTGCTTCATGAATTACTTGCTAACCATAAGGGTCCTGTGTTTTCTGCTTTCTTAGATGTGTCTAAGGCTTATGATTCTGTTGAAAGAGATCTTCTTTGGGTGAAATTGGAATGGATGGGAGTTTCTAGTTTTTTCTTACGTGCGTTGAAAGGCCTTTATCATTCAGTTCAGAGTCGAGTTGATATACAGAATGGTATGTCTGATTGGTTTGATGCAGAAAGAGGAGTGAGACAAGGGTGCACTCTTTCTCCTTTACTTTACTGTTTATATACAGCTGACTTGGCGAAGTTGTTACGTGATTCTAATACGGGTATTTCGATTGGGGCTAACAGCTCAGATAGTAATTTGATTTCTTCCTATTGATGATATTGTTCTGTTAGCAAATTCCCCGTCAAACCTACAAAAGCAATTGGATTTGTGTGGGGAATGGGCCCGTTCTAATAATGGGAAATACAATCAGGATAAGTCTAATGTTTTTGTGTTTAATAGTAAGTGTGAAGGTCAGGATATTATTTGGAACTTACTAGGTGCGAGGGTGGTAATAGCTATCTCATACAAATATTTGGGAGTGGTCTTTCAGAGTGATTTGTCCTGGAAAATTATAAAAGAAGATAGGATACAGAAAGCTAAGCAGAGTTTGAATATGGTGTTAGCTATGGGAGTTAGAAGAGGTATTGCACCTAATATTGCCATGCAATTAATTTCCGGGTCTGTGTTTCAATCTACGGATTGGGGAAGTGAGTTTTGACATCCTGAATTTTGTTGGAAGGAGGGTGATACATTCAATAATGGTGTTGCGAGAAAAGTGTTGCGTGTCCCTAGAGATTTCCTAGTCTGGCTTGTCACGGTGAGCTGGGTTTGTGGTCGTCGGTTGGGCGAGGTGATTATAGGAGATTGGTTTTCTTGAAGTCTTTATTGTCAATGCCAAAAGATTGTTTATTAGTCCGCATGGTTAAAATTAGTTGTTTTAATGCTATTAGTCATGCTTGTAATGATTGGGTTACAAGATTATTTAGAGATATTAAGAGGTTGTTGCCTTGTACTGCAGTTCAGGATTCTCTTGTTTTTATTAAGAACTCTTCTAAATCAAGGTTAAAAAAGATTATTCATGATTGTGAGCAGAAAGATTGGAGAGAGAAATTACGCGTGTCCCCTTTGTCTATTTATAAGCGCGTGAAAGCGAACTTAGAAATGGAGTTTTATTTAAAAGGTCGTAATTATGAGAGGGGAAGGAGATTAATATCTTTGGCAAGAGCGGGTTGTTTGAGGTTTGGACTATCTAATGGCGGTTTTGGATCCCCTGTTGATGCGATTTGTGATATATGTCATAATAAGATTCATCATGAGACTCATGTTTTTCAAGATTGCATTCCTTGTTTTTCTACTTTAGTTACTTTACAGATTCAATGTTTTGGTTCTTGTCTTTCATGGAATAGTTTGATTTCTTTAGATCAATGGATACATCTTTTACACTCTACATGTCTGAATTCGTCACATTCTGTTAATGCTATGAGGTTGTTTCTTAGGAGATTTTATAAACATGTTCAAAGACTAACCAGAGGTCTTGCTTCTGGTGTGTCTGTAGGATCATAGTCCTCGACAAGGGGGCTGCCATCCTATCTTACTACTACTACTACTACTACTACTACTACTACTACTACTACTACTACGGCTGTTTGGACTGTTGTTGCACATGGAAGTACTCATAGAGTGTTTTGCTTCCCTTCTGCCTCGCCCGGTTAGCTTTATTCCCTCCTTCTCTCTCCTTTCTTTCTTTATATTTACTTCTGTTTCTTCATTCTCATTTCTTTTTCTTTCCTCCCACTACCTGTCGTGCTTTCTTGCTTGCTTTGTATGTATGTATGTATGTATGTTCAAACATATGTATGTATGTATGTATGTACATATGTATGTATGTACATATGTATGTATGCATGTATGTATGTATGTATGTATGTACATATGTATGTATGTATGTATGTGTGTATGTATGTATGTATGTATGTACGTATGTACATTGTATGTATGTATGTATGTATGTATGTATGTATGTATGTATGTATTTCATGTATGTATGTATGTATGTATGTACATATGTATGTATGTATGTATGTATATGTATGTATGTATGTATGTATGTACATATGTGTGTGTGTGTATGTATGTATGTATGTATATATGTTTTTAAATTTATTTTGCTAAATTGATTGTACAATGAGAAAGATAGTATTCCCACCCAAACCCGTAGCGGTTGCAGGGTACCGTCACTGGGACACCGACGGGAACGGGTTTGTTGGCTGGGGGAGCATTTGGCCTTGAGCGTGGCAGCCCGCTAGGATCTGTGCGCAAACGGTCAAAAGACACAGATGCACGTCGTAAAGCGTATATGAAAGAAAGAAAGAAAGAAAAAAGAAGGAAAGAAAGAATAAAGAAGAGAGAAAGGGGAAGAAAATAGGAAACAGAAACAACTACAGGGAACTAAATAACTGGAACATAACATAGTAACAGGCTGGCATAAGCCAATTCTGTCCGGGGCGCGCCGTATGCAAAACTTCTAATCAGTTGCAAACAGGAATTGCTGTATCCTCTCGTCCAGGCCGAAGCGGGAATCCCTCCAGTGCCGAACCACTGACTTCGTGAAGCAGACCTTAACCACAACTCGAGCTCGTCGACGGGGCGCCTGCTACAATGCTGGGGAACTCCGATGAAGGAAGATTGGAGAGAGAGGAGGGGGGGCTGGTAGGGGAACGTGGTCCAAGGCCGGTAGCAAAGAACAAGCCTGGTCCGTCCGTCCCCCCTTAAAAACAACTCCCACCTCATACCAGAAAAACCTCTGGGAAGAAAAGTTTGAAAAATTCACTTAAGAGGGAGCAGACTTTGAAGACGATGTGCTAGTCCTTGACAATGTCGTGACATCTATCCCCATGACCATATGCAGTTCCCTCATGAGGTGAACCTTAACAGACACTCGAACTGGTCGAAGGGGCGTCTGCTGCGGTGCGAAGCTAAAACCGAAGCAAAAGCCAAAACCGAAGCAGAAGCCGAAGCAGAGGCCCGAAAGCTGAATGTCACAGCTGGAGACAAACTTCAAGCAGAAAGATGAAAGCTGAGGTCGAAAGCTGAAGCTGAAACTGCCATGGTGAAGCTGAAGTCGCAGCTGAAAACTCAAGCCGAAAGCAGCAAAAGATGAAACGAAACAGGTACAGGGGTCGAAGCTGAATGCTGAAGCAGAACGGAAGCAAAGCTGAGGGCCCAAATTGAAAACAGAAGCTGAAGTCAGGGAAGCAGCACCCGAAATCAATAGAAGAAAGATGTGAAGCCCAAGCAGAAAAACCGCAGTTGATCGCGAAGCTATAGGAGCCGAAAGCTGAAGATGAAACTGAATAGGTGAAGCTGAGGCCGCAGCCGAAAACTCAAGCAGAAAAACAGCAGAATACAAAACGAAGCAGAAATAGGAATCGAAGCCGAAGGCTGAAGCAGAACTGAAGCGAAGATGAGTGCACTAATCAAAAACAGAAGCGGAAGTAGGGGATGCAGCAACTGAAACTCCAATAGGAGAAAAGTAGAAAGAATCGAGACTCAAGCAGAAAACACACAGTTGATCGCGAAGCTATAGAAGTAGAAAGCTGAAGCTGAAAATAATTAGGCGAAGCTGACGCAGCATCCGAAGACTCCAGCAGAAAGCAGCAGAAGACGCGTACGAAGTGAAGCAGATACGGGGGTCGAAGCAGAAGGCTGAATCAGAACGGAAGCCGAAGAAGAGCCAGAAGCAGAAAGTAGAAGCAAACGCAGAAGCAGAGGTACAGGCTGAGAGGAAAATCGGAACGCTGAAGCTGAAGCAGAAAGAAGAAATCAGAAGCCATAGCAGAAATGCGAAAACAGAAATTGAAAGCAACGTCCTCGCTTGACTGCTCCGTTTCGTTCGCGATGCTAAGTCCCGCGGGACCAGTCTGTCTAGAACGTCAGCTACGGGGAGCCTGGCGTGGGTAGCTTGGACGCATCGCGAGATGGAGTAATCAACTCCAGCAGGAGTGACGGACACGTGGGTCGAGCGCTTGTCGGTGCGAATGGAGGAGACAGGAAAGCGCGCCTGAGGCGTTAAGCGGCCGTACCACACACACTGGTAGCGGTCTCTACCTGCCCTGGCTCGGCAGGCCTGGCACCACCAAAGCCCGTTGCTGGCTGGACTGTGTCAGTGGTCACTAAGCTTCACAGGGTCTGGCTGGGGCTCGTATAGGACGTGCCTACCAGAGTGCCTGACACGTTTGTCTCACGCCTGTCTGTGACCAGAGAAAAGGAAAGTGTGCCTGATCCGTCCAGCGGCCGCACCCTACACTCGGGCTACGGTCACTGGCGTCCCTGACTCAACAAGCCCTCACTTCAAAGGCACTGTGCTGGCAGGACAGTGTCGGGATGCACGGCGCTTCCCAGATCACCGCCGGATTGAGGAAACCGGCGAGGGAAGTGCGCGAGGGAACCTGACACTGTGATTGTTCCTCAGGCGGACGGCCCACCTAGAGCTAGAAAACCAGCGCCTGATCCGGCCAGCGGCCACACCAACACAGTCGGGTGCGGTCACTGTCGTCCCTTGCACTTAGCTCTAGACCCTTAGACGTGCAGTGCCTGTAGGACAGTGTCAGGCGGTGGACAAGACAATGTTCCCTCAGGCAGGACTGGAACAGAGCGTACAAGGCTGCCTGGACTCCGCGCGGCCGCACAGACAAAGACTTATGCGGTCGCTGGCTGTCCTACCCTGTTGTCACGGGTAGCCTAGAGGATCCTGTACACCTGTGTGAAGCTTGCTGTGGTGCGGATCGTCAATCCGCATTGAGGTTGGGCGGCGGGGGGAAAGAGTGAAGATGGGGAGGCGGGGGGGCATGTGATGATGCCACACCAGGCGGGGCAGCGGAAGCTCAGAAAAGCCGGATTATCCAGGCAACACTTGTCAGGGTGAGCTGGGTTTGTGGTCGTCGGTTGGGCGAGGTGATTATAGGAGATTGGT